>CAXBTE010000161.1:27500-33454 GCA_963978545.1 Linyphia triangularis | reverse complement strand
GTATTAAGATCTTGTAATTTTTTTTTTTTATTCTGTAGAATCCTTGTTTAAATTAAAATTTTAACTGTTTACTTCGAATTGAAATGAAACCTGGAAATTTAATTAAAATGCCTGGAAAAGTGAGGAACCCTGTGAATTGTTATGGGACACCCTCTTATTGTGTTACAAGCGCTTTTGTAATTAAAATCAATTGATATTCAGAGGTTTGTGACACATGTGTAGCATTATGTATGAACGTTGCAATGAAAGTTACTGGAATATTTGATTGTTTATACAGTAATTATGCTTCAAGTAGCCTATGCTGAAGTCGTTTTAGAAACGAACAAAGTAAGGGAAAGCTGATACTTTAAATTTGAATGCCATTCTTAATGTCTTGTCATTGAACTATGAAATTCAATACCAATCAAATTAGTACTTAATCAAGGATTATTTTGGGATTGGCCAAACTTGATTTTTTATTAAATTATAAGTATACTAGGGGGCTCTGCCCCCTGCTCACTGACGCTCGCCAACCCCCTGGATTGCTATGCAATCCCCTTGGCTAGCTTTGCTCGTCTTAAAGAGAAGCAATTAAAATATGCCCTAGCATAAAGCTATTTCAGCTGCATAATGCCATGAAACTGAACCTTTTATTATTTATGAAGAGTCGGAATACTTGCCACGTCATTATTCTGTTGCTGTCGAGACGCGTTAAGCAGGGACATTGTGGCAACGTAGTAGAAAGTTCTTGGAAAACAACCAAAGTAAACAGTTGTGTACATATATTTAAAAAAGATCGGTTATTTTATTGAACAAATAAAATTAACGGGCTGGTTTTGTACAAAGCGCCAAAATAATTAAAGTTGCTTATCGAAATTTCTTAACGAAGCAATCATATGTTCACTTAATCTTTTTTGTGATACTTGGAAAATAAAATGAAATCAACCGGAATTTTTTGAAAATCAAATTTGGCGAGAAAATTATCCATATTTCGCCAAAAGTTGTGTTTTAAAATTTTATATGAGATTTTGAATGGTTGAAATTTTATTCGTTATTTTGATAGTTTTTTCGTATTGTGATTGTTAATTCGTATTAGCTGGAAAGTTTTCAATTCGTATTAGCTATTGATTAAAGATGAGTATAGGTTCAGATTTACTGCACAACGCCTCTTAGCGATTTTTTTAAAATTGGCGATTTAGCACTGAATGCAACCCGGCGACCTCCGGAACATGTTCCAGCAGATAAATTTTCCGAAAAGTCTGATTTATCCGGAATTCTAATCCAAAAGAAATGTACACATCTTGGATCTATTTATTCTTGCATCATCATAACTATTAAATCAATACGTTTTAAATAGGCAATAATTTATATCTGTAGATTGTAATAATAAAAACAAAATATAGCGAATCCCAAGTTGTTGCCAGATGTATTTGTCAAATTTCAAAAGAAATATTGTGATTGGCTGGCTGGAATTTCTTGCATAAAGTGCATTTAGAAGATTGGTGATTGAAGTCGTTGTCATTCTGTTCACAGAAATGAAGCCAAATTTTGATGTTTCGCAAGAGAATTATATATATAGAAGGAATACATTGGAAAAATTGCAAATGTTTCTTATTCAGTTTAATAATGATGGGATGTAATAAAAAAAGCTTACAATGGGAGGGCTGCAGCAACCTCTACATTTTTTGAAATTGCCCAACAAAACATGGCAGCAAAACTGAATAGGCTACATTTTTGCGTAAACCCACCGAAACTTCATAAAAAAAATTGCAATGCCTGTACATTTTGAGGAAATCCGAGGTAGTGAGATGTAGCCAATATTATATAGATGAATTTTGTAACAATTTCGAATGTACCGAAAATTGCATTTCCTCCAATCGTGAATGAAATATAAAAGGATTCAAACGCGATGCAAATTTGTAACATGGCGTAACTATGTGTGTTGAGTATCATTTGACATTATAAATGAATTGATAAACTAGTAACAGTCTCAATAAAGCCAATGGCATTGCAATGTATTGAAAGCTACTTAAAATGGAGATTTAGAATTGTAATTTTCAACAAAAGGAACTTGTCAAACCACAAATGACGGGTCTCCGCAACGCTGTGCCACGCAAGTGCATCTAACCGTTTCTCGGTCTCGTCTTGGTTAGTGAACCAGGTACAGTATCGTTTCAGTTTCATTAATTTGTAATTTCCATCAAGTTTGTCTTGATACGCTAATTAAATATGTGGTTTCAAATGATATGAAGGGTGCAGATGCATTATGAGCACCTTATGTTTATTTCTGATGAATATTGTTGGGATTATATTAATAATAAACCTTCCTAATATTAATATTAAACATTCAATTTGAATTTAGAAAAGGCAAGCAACGTTTATTGTTTTGAAACGGAATGTTGGGAACGAAAGCGTCGTTATCTCGATCAGGCAATGCATAAGACACCATTGCTGGATAGTTATGAATATTGTGTGCTTTACAATAACAGATTTTTAAAAGTAAGCATCGTATCATTAATTTAATATGAATAGGTTCCTTATTTATGCAAGATAACGTGAATATAGATATCCAAATTGGAGTGTTTATCCATTTAAAATCTGCATTGCGGACCAGTGGCCTTAAAGAAAGTTGACAGCGTATGTAGTATACTTTTGTCGAGTTTTAAGTAATTAGGTGTAGGTTTGATAAGGGAATTGTTATGCCATATTGTGCACAGGATATCAATAATACTTGAGCACGATTAGCGAAGTTAATGAAGCGTCGCAAACGTTTTTTATTCCAATTTGATGACATCGACATCGCTGCTTACCTTAACGACGTGGTCATGGTTTACACACTCTTATATCTCCTTTGCATTTCCAAATAAATCCTCGCGGATTGTTGCCTTTTGTAGCGCAACTTTCGTACTTTTTGAATATAAATTGCAACAGTTTGGCTTTGTAGGAGGAACGTGGCAAAAGCGATGCGAGTTGTTGTAAATATCCACTTGTTGTCCGTATGCAGTGCTTGCGTAGAGGCTTGTTTCGTGCTTTTCTTGCGTCTTGCACGTTGCACTATTTATGGATCCGATTGAAGAATTTTGAAGCCCGTTTATTCCTCTTCCGATTGGTACTATGTAGAAAGGTGAGAGAAGCGTCGTTTATTTGCAAGTTCCAAATCAATGCTTCGATGTGTTTCTCCGATCTCGATCCGTTGTGCTTGTTCTGGATCCGTTGTGAAGTATTTCATTAATTTGAATTAATTCGAAGTCGAGATTTATTTCTAAGTTTTGATATGTTTCTAAGTGGAAAATTATTTCTAAGTCGAAAAATATTTCAAAGTCGTAACAAATTTCAAAGTTCAAAAATGAAAATAGTTCTAAGTGGAGAATTATTTCTAAGTGGGAAACGCTTTTAGATTCTATGTCCCGCTGATGCGGCGTAAGTACGCAAGTCGCGTCGAGTGAACCGGCGGCGAAAGACACTTTGTGCGGCATGACGAAATCGCGTCCAGCATGCAAGCAAGATTGCGTGTCGGAAACTACTGCAGTTCCGACAAAATAGGCCGAAGTGGTGGTAGTTGGTAAAAAATCGGGAAAAGCTGTGGATATGCTGCGCCTTATATATGTGGACACCTGTGTCTGCTAGGCGAGCCGATCGAACACGTTCTGTGTTGGAGACTCTCGCCGCTTCCAAATTGTCTCGGCCTCTGTGCGAGCCTCTCGACCTCCGCGTCGAGCAGGTGTAACGCAGTCGCAATGAACGAAGAAAAGGGTTCTCTGCCATTGTGCCCTACGCACCGAAAAAGCTCGACGCCTCCGAAAACTCGCCCCGCTGCGAAAGAAGCAGTCGGGGACGTCGTGAGTACCGAACCGTCTAGAGAATGACATGTTAAAAATTCGATTCGAGAAGTGACGCGGGGCCCATCTCGGGCCCCCCGCGGCCTGCCGACACGTGGGCCGCGACTCGAAGAATTGGATTCGGCGGAGAAATCCCCGAACGAAAAGTTTCCACCCTCGAAAGCGGGTCGGTTACGAAAGATACCTGGTTGATCCTGCCAGTAGTCATATGCTTGTCTCAAAGATTAAGCCATGCATGTCTAAGTACATGCCGTATTAAGGCGAAACCGCGAATGGCTCATTAAATCAGTTATGGTTCCTTGGATCGTACTTTACTACTTGGATAACTGTGGCAATTCTAGAGCTAATACATGCAGCAGAGCTCCGACCTTCGGGGACGAGCGCTTTTATTAGACCAAAACCAATCGGGCCTCGTGTCCGTGAACTGTGGTGACTCTGTATAACTTTGGGCTGATCGCACGGGCTCGTCCCGGCGACGTATCTTTCAAGTGTCTGCCTTATCAACTGTCGATGGTAGGTTACGCGCCTACCATGGTTGTAACGGGTGACGGGGAATCAGGGTTCGATTCCGGAGAGGGAGCCTGAGAAACGGCTACCACATCCAAGGAAGGCAGCAGGCGCGCAAATTACCCACTCCCGGAACGGGGAGGTAGTGACGAAAAATAACAATACGGGACTCTTTTGAGACCCCGTAATTGGAATGAGTACACTCTAAATCCTTTAACGATTATCCATTGGAGGGCAAGTCTAGTGCCAGCAGCCGCGGTAATTCTAGCTCCAATAGCGTATATTAAAGTTGTTGCGGTTAAAAAGCTCGTAGTTGGATCTCAGTTCCAGACGGATGGTCCGCCTACCGGCGGTCACTGTCCGTTCTGAACAGGCCAGCCGGTTTCCCCTGATGATCTTCACCGGTTGTCTCGGGTGACCGGCAAGTTTACTTTGAAAAAATTAGAGTGCTCAAAGCAGGCGCGACGCCTGGATAATGGTGCATGGAATAATGGAATAGGACCTCGGTTCTATTTTGTTGGTTTTCGGAACGCGAGGTAATGATTAAGAGGGACAGACGGGGGCATCCGTACTGCGACGCTAGAGGTGAAATTCTTGGACCGTCGCAAGACGAACTACTGCGAAAGCATTTGCCAAGAATGTTTCCATTAATCAAGAACGAAAGTTAGAGGCTCGAAGGCGATCAGATACCGCCCTAGTTCTAACCATAAACGATGCCAGCCAGCGATCCGGCTGTGTTCCTCAAATGACACGCCGGGCAGCTTCCGGGAAACCAAAGCTTTTGGGTTCCGGGGGAAGTATGGTTGCAAAGCTGAAACTTAAAGGAATTGACGGAAGGCCACACAAGGTGTGGAGCCTGCGGCTTAATTTGACTCAACACGCGAAAACTCACCTGGCCCGGACACAGGAAGGATTGACAGATTGAGAGCTCTTTCTTGATTCTGTGGGTGGTGGTGCATGGCCGCTCTTAGTTGGTGGAGCGATTTGTCTGGTTAATTCCGTTAACGAACGAGACTCTAGCCTGCTAAATAGACGTTCCGATCCTCCGAGTCGGACGTTCTTCTTAGAGGGACGGGCGGCGTTTAGCCGCACGAAACAGAGCAATAGCAGGTCTGTGATGCCCTTTGATGTCCGGGGCCGCACGCGCGCTACATTGAAGGAACCAGCGTGTGCTTTCCCTGTCCGACAGGACTGGGTAACCCGTTGAACCTCCTTCGTGCTGGGGATAGCAAATTGTAATTGTTTTGCTTGAACGAGGAACACCTAGTAAGCGTGAGTCATCAGCTCATGTTGATTATGTCCCTGGCCTTTGTTCACACCGCCCGTCGCTACTACCGATTGAATGATTTAGTGAGGTCTTCGGACTGGCGCTCGGATTGGCTTTCGGGTCGAGCCGACGTGCCGGAAAGATGACCAAACTTGATCATTTAGAGGAAGTAAAAGTCGTAACAAGGTTTCCGTAGGTGAACCTGCGGAAGGATCATTATCGAAATCGATTCCCCTCTTGGGAGTTGTTTTGAAAAACTCTCCTCTCTCTCCCCTCCCCGGGAGTCCGAGGAAAGGAGCCTGCACCCGTCGGACGGCGGTGGAGAGGTCTCCGTTCGAACGCACCGCGACGCCTTGCCGAGG
>CAXBTE010000161.1:12500-20000 GCA_963978545.1 Linyphia triangularis | reverse complement strand
AGCAGTCATTTTTTTTTTTTTTCTTTTCCTTTTTTAAAGGACTATAGTAATTGTTAACTAAAATTTCTCCCGATGTGCAGTGCCGCTCGAGAAATATCTTTTTACATGTAAATTTATATTTTAACCACCAGGTGGTGGAGCTTTGTAATTGTTTAAAAGACTTATATTTTTATGCTGGAGGAGACGATAATAAATATTTGGGCTATAATGAATGTCTCATTTGATAAAAGTTATATGACGAGCGTTGTAATGACTGATGTTTGTATATTTTTCAGGTTTTCCCTGGATGAAGAAGGAAAAACTTCAGCTGTTTCTGTGAATTTGTGTTTCATCTTGATTTTTCTGCGAAATGAGTAATTTTGTTTTTGGATCGAGGTTATACTACGTAATAAATGCAATAAATTAAATATATATGAATACTATAGGCATATACAAATGTAATCTGATTTTGTAAACCAATCAATCAATAATCTTCCATGTAATATGTAGTAAACAATGAATGGGAAAGGATTTTTAAAGAAAACTGTGATTAATGCAACGATCATTTTTAAAAAAATTAATTTGAATGAATATTTATATACAACTGAAGTAAATTTAGTTTTACGTTAATGCACAACAATGGTAATTGTAATTTGAGTTTGAATATCTATCGCTGCCTTTTGTTAATGTTAGCAAAAATGTCCAAACATACATCTGCCATTTCGCTTCTTTCTCCTAAAACTAACTAGAAAACCAAACACTTGTCCTCACTATTTAAAAGTACTATCTCGTGCAATTGTGTTTAACAAATTGTAAAAGCAGTTTGTTAAATTTCCCGTGACTAATATCTACCACATTAGAGAAATGTAAGTGCGTTATTAATTCGGAAACAAACGGCTAGTTTCGAAAGATAGTTTGTAGCCAAAGCAGATTAAAAACTTGGAAGAGATTTATTTCGATGCATGACTCGGTGCAGATTCTGTTCTTCCTGTTGTAATGCACTCGATACAGTTCTTTACACAACAATGTATCGCAAACAGCAGTTAAAAACTAGAACGCTAAAGATTCAATGCTCGATGACTGGCAACAAAGTACAAACTCGATCACCCGCTCTATTGGCCTTCCTTTGTGAATCTTCCGTAGATAGTAATTAGGAGAATTCTCCACATTGCATTCGAAAAGCCAGAAGTACATGTACCTGGAGTGTACACCGAAAGTGTCGCCAAATTTGGCGATTAAGATGAGTTACCATTTTGACCGCAATGTTTAATGGCCTTCTTGTACAACACGTACTCAAGCATTCGTAGATGCATTGCGGGAATGAAATTCTTGCACTGCCTCTATGTACATACTTAACTTTTGTTTTTACATAAGTAATACTAACAAATATTTAGAAATATAAAGTAAATGCTAATTCATTGTTCTGTTGTACTGCAAGTCCACCTGATGGCTGTGTGGTTAGCGCTCTGGAACATGCCAAAAGTGCCGGGTTTAAATCCCGAAGATTTGGACGTGGATGTTTTTGGTGGTTCGGAATCCACGTTAAGCTGTAGGTCCCTGTCTGATTATTCAATGAAGATGGCCGCCTGAAGTTTTTATTCCATGTATTCATTTGTCAATCCTTTGATTTTGTTAATGAATTTTGTAAAAAAGTACATTTTCGACTTTCAGCATTTATATTTTTAAGTTAGGTTGCATGTGAATATGATGTCCCATCCATCCTTGACAGAAATGAAAAGAATAAAACCCGCAAGTATCAAATTAATTCTTAAAGTGTATAATGGAAATGGGTAAACATAGGATAATGAATTTGCTTATATATGCATAAATAAAATGCGTATTGTGCGCATTGTCAGTATGCGATAATTGAATAGTGTGGAACGGTCTGTAGTTGTAGTACGAATTGTGTTATTTTCCCGTTTGAAATTGGTATTATAATGAAATGGGATTTCAGGGTGACCACGTACCTGGAATTGTCAGGGAAAAAGAATGTATCTCTGATGAATTTATGTTCGTGGATTTCCGCTTTTTTTTATTTATTAATTGATGAAAATGCGTATTAAGATCTTGTAATTTTTTTTTTTTATTCTGTAGAATCCTTGTTTAAAATTAAAATTTTAACTGTTTACTTCGAATTGAAATGAAACCTGGAAATTTAATTAAAATGCCTGGAAAAGTTGAGGAACCCTGTGAATTGTTATGGGACACCCTCTTATTGTGTTACAAGCGCTTTTGTAATTAAAATCAATTGATATTCAGAGGTTTGTGACACATGTGTAGCATTATGTATGAACGTTGCAATGAAAGTTACTGGAATATTTGATTGTTTATACAGTAATTATGCTTCAAGTAGCCTATGCTGAAGTCGTTTTAGAAACGAACAAAGTAAGGAAAGCTGATACTTTAAATTTGAATGCCATTCTTAATGTCTTGTCATTGAACTATGAAATTCAATACCAATCAAATTAGTACTTAATCAAAGGATTATTTTGGGATTGGCCAAACTTGATTTTTTATTAAATTATAAGTATACTAGGGGGCTCTGCCCCCTGCTCACTGACGCTCGCCAACCCCCTGGATTGCTATGCAATCCCCTTGGCTAGCTTTGCTCGTCTTAAAGAGAAGCAATTAAAATATGCCCTAGCATAAAGCTATTTCAGCTGCATAATGCCATGAAACTGAACCTTTTATTATTTATGAAGAGTCGGAATACTTGCCACGTCATTATTCTGTTGCTGTCGAGACGCGTTAAGCAGGGACATTGTGGCAACGTAGTAGAAAGTTCTTGGAAAACAACCAAAGTAAACAGTTGTGTACATATATTTAAAAAAGATCGGTTATTTTATTGAACAAATAAAATTAACGGGCTGGTTTTGTACAAAGCGCCAAAATAATTAAAGTTGCTTATCGAAATTTCTTAACGAAGCAATCATATGTTCACTTAATCTTTTTTGTGATACTTGGAAAATAAAATGAAATCAACCGGAATTTTTTGAAAATCAAATTTGGCGAGAAAATTATCCATATTTCGCCAAAAGTTGTGTTTTAAAATTTTATATGAGATTTTGAATGGTTGAAATTTTATTCGTTATTTTGATAGTTTTTTCGTATTGTGATTGTTAATTCGTATTAGCTGGAAAGTTTTCAATTCGTATTAGCTATTGATTAAAGATGAGTATAGGTTCAGATTTACTGCACAACGCCTCTTAGCGATTTTTTTAAAATTGGCGATTTAGCACTGAATGCAACCCGGCGACCTCCGGAACATGTTCCAGCAGATAAATTTTCCGAAAAGTCTGATTTATCCGGAATTCTAATCCAAAAGAAATGTACACATCTTGGATCTATTTATTCTTGCATCATCATAACTATTAAATCAATACGTTTTAAATAGGCAATAATTTATATCTGTAGATTGTAATAATAAAAACAAAATATAGCGAATCCCAAGTTGTTGCCAGATGTATTTGTCAAATTTCAAAAGAAATATTGTGATTGGCTGGCTGGAATTTCTTGCATAAAGTGCATTTAGAAGATTGGTGATTGAAGTCGTTGTCATTCTGTTCACAGAAATGAAGCCAAATTTTGATGTTTCGCAAGAGAATTATATATATAGAAGGAATACATTGGAAAAATTGCAAATGTTTCTTATTCAGTTTAATAATGATGGGATGTAATAAAAAAAGCTTACAATGGAGGGCTGCAGCAACCTCTACATTTTTTTGAAATTGCCCAACAAAACATGGCAGCAAAACTGAATAGGCTACATTTTTGCGTAAACCCACCGAAACTTCATAAAAAAAATTGCAATGCCTGTACATTTTGAGGAAATCCGAGGTAGTGAGATGTAGCCAATATTATATAGATGAATTTTGTAACAATTTCGAATGTACCGAAAATTGCATTTCCTCCAATCGTGAATGAAATATAAAAGGATTCAAACGCGATGCAAATTTGTAACATGGCGTAACTATGTGTGTTGAGTATCATTTGACATTATAAATGAATTGATAAACTAGTAACAGTCTCAATAAAGCCAATGGCATTGCAATGTATTGAAAGCTACTTAAAATGGAGATTTAGAATTGTAATTTTCAACAAAAGGAACTTGTCAAACCACAAATGACGGGTCTCCGCAACGCTGTGCCACGCAAGTGCATCTAACCGTTTCTCGGTCTCGTCTTGGTTAGTGAACCAGGTACAGTATCGTTTCAGTTTCATTAATTTGTAATTTCCATCAAGTTTGTCTTGATACGCTAATTAAATATGTGGTTTCAAATGATATGAAGGGTGCAGATGCATTATGAGCACCTTATGTTTATTTCTGATGAATATTGTTGGGATTATATTAATAATAAACCTTCCTAATATTAATATTAAACATTCAATTTGAATTTAGAAAAGGCAAGCAACGTTTATTGTTTTGAAACGGAATGTTGGGAACGAAAGCGTCGTTATCTCGATCAGGCAATGCATAAGACACCATTGCTGGATAGTTATGAATATTGTGTGCTTTACAATAACAGATTTTTAAAAGTAAGCATCGTATCATTAATTTAATATGAATAGGTTCCTTATTTATGCAAGATAACGTGAATATAGATATCCAAATTGGAGTGTTTATCCATTTAAAATCTGCATTGCGGACCAGTGGCCTTAAAGAAAGTTGACAGCGTATGTAGTATACTTTTGTCGAGTTTTAAGTAATTAGGTGTAGGTTTGATAAGGGAATTGTTATGCCATATTGTGCACAGGATATCAATAATACTTGAGCACGATTAGCGAAGTTAATGAAGCGTCGCAAACGTTTTTTATTCCAATTTGATGACATCGACATCGCTGCTTACCTTAACGACGTGGTCATGGTTTACACACTCTTATATCTCCTTTGCATTTCCAAATAAATCCTCGCGGATTGTTGCCTTTTGTAGCGCAACTTTCGTACTTTTTGAATATAAATTGCAACAGTTTGGCTTTGTAGGAGGAACGTGGCAAAAGCGATGCGAGTTGTTGTAAATATCCACTTGTTGTCCGTATGCAGTGCTTGCGTAGAGGCTTGTTTCGTGCTTTTCTTGCGTCTTGCACGTTGCACTATTTATGGATCCGATTGAAGAATTTTGAAGCCCGTTTATTCCTCTTCCGATTGGTACTATGTAGAAAGGTGAGAGAAGCGTCGTTTATTTGCAAGTTCCAAATCAATGCTTCGATGTGTTTCTCCGATCTCGATCCGTTGTGCTTGTTCTGGATCCGTTGTGAAGTATTTCATTAATTTGAATTAATTCGAAGTCGAGATTTATTTCTAAGTTTTGATATGTTTCTAAGTGGAAAATTATTTCTAAGTCGAAAAATATTTCAAAGTCGTAACAAATTTCAAAGTTCAAAAATGAAAATAGTTCTAAGTGGAGAATTATTTCTAAGTGGGAAACGCTTTTAGATTCTATGTCCCGCTGATGCGGCGTAAGTACGCAAGTCGCGTCGAGTGAACCGGCGGCGAAAGACACTTTGTGCGGCATGACGAAATCGCGTCCAGCATGCAAGCAAGATTGCGTGTCGGAAACTACTGCAGTTCCGACAAAATAGGCCGAAGTGGTGGTAGTTGGTAAAAAATCGGGAAAAGCTGTGGATATGCTGCGCCTTATATATGTGGACACCTGTGTCTGCTAGGCGAGCCGATCGAACACGTTCTGTGTTGGAGACTCTCGCCGCTTCCAAATTGTCTCGGCCTCTGTGCGAGCCTCTCGACCTCCGCGTCGAGCAGGTGTAACGCAGTCGCAATGAACGAAGAAAAGGGTTCTCTGCCATTGTGCCCTACGCACCGAAAAAGCTCGACGCCTCCGAAAACTCGCCCCGCTGCGAAAGAAGCAGTCGGGGACGTCGTGAGTACCGAACCGTCTAGAGAATGACATGTTAAAAATTCGATTCGAGAAGTGACGCGGGGCCCATCTCGGGCCCCCCGCGGCCTGCCGACACGTGGGCCGCGACTCGAAGAATTGGATTCGGCGGAGAAATCCCCGAACGAAAAGTTTCCACCCTCGAAAGCGGGTCGGTTACGAAAGATACCTGGTTGATCCTGCCAGTAGTCATATGCTTGTCTCAAAGATTAAGCCATGCATGTCTAAGTACATGCCGTATTAAGGCGAAACCGCGAATGGCTCATTAAATCAGTTATGGTTCCTTGGATCGTACTTTACTACTTGGATAACTGTGGCAATTCTAGAGCTAATACATGCAGCAGAGCTCCGACCTTCGGGGACGAGCGCTTTTATTAGACCAAAACCAATCGGGCCTCGTGTCCGTGAACTGTGGTGACTCTGTATAACTTTGGGCTGATCGCACGGGCTCGTCCCGGCGACGTATCTTTCAAGTGTCTGCCTTATCAACTGTCGATGGTAGGTTACGCGCCTACCATGGTTGTAACGGGTGACGGGGAATCAGGGTTCGATTCCGGGAGGGAGCCTGAGAAACGGCTACCACATCCAAGGAAGGCAGCAGGCGCGCAAATTACCCACTCCCGGAACGGGGAGGTAGTGACGAAAAATAACAATACGGGACTCTTTTGAGACCCCGTAATTGGAATGAGTACACTCTAAATCCTTTAACGATTATCCATTGGAGGGCAAGTCTAGTGCCAGCAGCCGCGGTAATTCTAGCTCCAATAGCGTATATTAAAGTTGTTGCGGTTAAAAAGCTCGTAGTTGGATCTCAGTTCCAGACGGATGGTCCGCCTACCGGCGGTCACTGTCCGTTCTGAACAGGCCAGCCGGTTTCCCCTGATGATCTTCACCGGTTGTCTCGGGTGACCGGCAAGTTTACTTTGAAAAAATTAGAGTGCTCAAAGCAGGCGCGACGCCTGGATAATGGTGCATGGAATAATGGAATAGGACCTCGGTTCTATTTTGTTGGTTTTCGGAACGCGAGGTAATGATTAAGAGGGACAGACGGGGGCATCCGTACTGCGACGCTAGAGGTGAAATTCTTGGACCGTCGCAAGACGAACTACTGCGAAAGCATTTGCCAAGAATGTTTCCATTAATCAAGAACGAAAGTTAGAGGCTCGAAGGCGATCAGATACCGCCCTAGTTCTAACCATAAACGATGCCAGCCAGCGATCCGGCTGTGTTCCTCAAATGACACGCCGGGCAGCTTCCGGGAAACCAAAGCTTTTGGGTTCCGGGGGAAGTATGGTTGCAAAGCTGAAACTTAAAGGAATTGACGGAAGGCCACACAAGGTGTGGAGCCTGCGGCTTAATTTGACTCAACACGCGAAAACTCACCTGGCCCGGACACAGGAAGGATTGACAGATTGAGAGCTCTTTCTTGATTCTGTGGGTGGTGGTGCATGGCCGCTCTTAGTTGGTGGAGCGATTTGTCTGGTTAATTCCGTTAACGAACGAGACTCTAGCCTGCTAAATAGACGTTCCGATCCTCCGAGTCGGACGTTCTTCTTAGAGGGACGGGCGGCGTTTAGCCGCACGAAACAGAGCAATAGCAGGTCTGTGATGCCCTTTGATGTCCGGGGCC
>CAXBTE010000161.1:0-5000 GCA_963978545.1 Linyphia triangularis | reverse complement strand
AACACCTACCATATGTTCTTCGCCTACCATACAGACGCTGTGTCATTCGTTCGAAAAAATTTTCAAATTTCTTTCAAATCACTGAATCCATTTAGTTTTATGCTAATTGATGCTGTGTCATTCGTTCGAAAAAACTGTGTCATTAGTTCGAAAAAAACCATCCCACAAGCCCCCACCCATCCACCCAGGCAGAGTAATAGTTATGTTTGTACGGGATTTCAATTTTTAGTGGTGACGATTACTAAATGATTTCCCGGTCGTTGAATTTGAACGAACCCTTTGAAAAATCAATATTTTGCATAACTTAAACTAATATTTTATTGTTGATTTAAAGGCCAGACTGTAGCAAACTACGCTCGCTGCGCCATTGCTTTGCAGCGGTCGGGCAACGCAACAGCCTAACTACGCTCGCAGCGCCATTGCTTTGCAGCGGTCAGGCAACGCAACGGGTTTGTCCCACGACAAATTATGAAATGTAATGCTTGCTGTCAAGCAGTCATTTTTTTTTTTTTTCTTTTCCTTTTTTAAAGGACTATAGTAATTGTTAACTAAAATTTCTCCCGATGTGCAGTGCCGCTCGAGAAATATCTTTTTACATGTAAATTTATATTTTAACCACCAGGTGGTGGAGCTTTGTAATTGTTTAAAAGACTTATATTTTTATGCTGGAGGAGACGATAATAAATATTTGGGCTATAATGAATGTCTCATTTGATAAAAGTTATATGACGAGCGTTGTAATGACTGATGTTTGTATATTTTTCAGGTTTTCCCTGGATGAAGAAGGAAAAACTTCAGCTGTTTCTGTGAATTTGTGTTTCATCTTGATTTTTCTGCGAAATGAGTAATTTTGTTTTTGGATCGAGGTTATACTACGTAATAAATGCAATAAATTAAATATATATGAATACTATAGGCATATACAAATGTAATCTGATTTTGTAAACCAATCAATCAATAATCTTCCATGTAATATGTAGTAAACAATGAATGGGAAAGGATTTTTAAAGAAAACTGTGATTAATGCAACGATCATTTTTAAAAAAATTAATTTGAATGAATATTTATATACAACTGAAGTAAATTTAGTTTTACGTTAATGCACAACAATGGTAATTGTAATTTGAGTTTGAATATCTATCGCTGCCTTTTGTTAATGTTAGCAAAAATGTCCAAACATACATCTGCCATTTCGCTTCTTTCTCCTAAAACTAACTAGAAAACCAAACACTTGTCCTCACTATTTAAAAGTACTATCTCGTGCAATTGTGTTTAACAAATTGTAAAAGCAGTTTGTTAAATTTCCCGTGACTAATATCTACCACATTAGAGAAATGTAAGTGCGTTATTAATTCGGAAACAAACGGCTAGTTTCGAAAGATAGTTTGTAGCCAAAGCAGATTAAAAACTTGGAAGAGATTTATTTCGATGCATGACTCGGTGCAGATTCTGTTCTTCCTGTTGTAATGCACTCGATACAGTTCTTTACACAACAATGTATCGCAAACAGCAGTTAAAAACTAGAACGCTAAAGATTCAATGCTCGATGACTGGCAACAAAGTACAAACTCGATCACCCGCTCTATTGGCCTTCCTTTGTGAATCTTCCGTAGATAGTAATTAGGAGAATTCTCCACATTGCATTCGAAAAGCCAGAAGTACATGTACCTGGAGTGTACACCGAAAGTGTCGCCAAATTTGGCGATTAAGATGAGTTACCATTTTGACCGCAATGTTTAATGGCCTTCTTGTACAACACGTACTCAAGCATTCGTAGATGCATTGCGGGAATGAAATTCTTGCACTGCCTCTATGTACATACTTAACTTTTGTTTTTACATAAGTAATACTAACAAATATTTAGAAATATAAAGTAAATGCTAATTCATTGTTCTGTTGTACTGCAAGTCCACCTGATGGCTGTGTGGTTAGCGCTCTGGAACATGCCAAAAGTGCCGGGTTTAAATCCCGAAGATTTGGACGTGGATGTTTTTGGTGGTTCGGAATCCACGTTAAGCTGTAGGTCCCTGTCTGATTATTCAATGAAGATGGCCGCCTGAAGTTTTTATTCCATGTATTCATTTGTCAATCCTTTGATTTTGTTAATGAATTTTGTAAAAAAGTACATTTTCGACTTTCAGCATTTATATTTTTAAGTTAGGTTGCATGTGAATATGATGTCCCATCCATCCTTGACAGAAATGAAAAGAATAAAACCCGCAAGTATCAAATTAATTCTTAAAGTGTATAATGGAAATGGGTAAACATAGGATAATGAATTTGCTTATATATGCATAAATAAAATGCGTATTGTGCGCATTGTCAGTATGCGATAATTGAATAGTGTGGAACGGTCTGTAGTTGTAGTACGAATTGTGTTATTTTCCCGTTTGAAATTGGTATTATAATGAAATGGGATTTCAGGGTGACCACGTACCTGGAATTGTCAGGGAAAAAGAATGTATCTCTGATGAATTTATGTTCGTGGATTTCCGCTTTTTTTTATTTATTAATTGATGAAAATGCGTATTAAGATCTTGTAATTTTTTTTTTTTATTCTGTAGAATCCTTGTTTAAAATTAAAATTTTAACTGTTTACTTCGAATTGAAATGAAACCTGGAAATTTAATTAAAATGCCTGGAAAAGTTGAGGAACCCTGTGAATTGTTATGGGACACCCTCTTATTGTGTTACAAGCGCTTTTGTAATTAAAATCAATTGATATTCAGAGGTTTGTGACACATGTGTAGCATTATGTATGAACGTTGCAATGAAAGTTACTGGAATATTTGATTGTTTATACAGTAATTATGCTTCAAGTAGCCTATGCTGAAGTCGTTTTAGAAACGAACAAAGTAAGGAAAGCTGATACTTTAAATTTGAATGCCATTCTTAATGTCTTGTCATTGAACTATGAAATTCAATACCAATCAAATTAGTACTTAATCAAAGGATTATTTTGGGATTGGCCAAACTTGATTTTTTATTAAATTATAAGTATACTAGGGGGCTCTGCCCCCTGCTCACTGACGCTCGCCAACCCCCTGGATTGCTATGCAATCCCCTTGGCTAGCTTTGCTCGTCTTAAAGAGAAGCAATTAAAATATGCCCTAGCATAAAGCTATTTCAGCTGCATAATGCCATGAAACTGAACCTTTTATTATTTATGAAGAGTCGGAATACTTGCCACGTCATTATTCTGTTGCTGTCGAGACGCGTTAAGCAGGGACATTGTGGCAACGTAGTAGAAAGTTCTTGGAAAACAACCAAAGTAAACAGTTGTGTACATATATTTAAAAAAGATCGGTTATTTTATTGAACAAATAAAATTAACGGGCTGGTTTTGTACAAAGCGCCAAAATAATTAAAGTTGCTTATCGAAATTTCTTAACGAAGCAATCATATGTTCACTTAATCTTTTTTGTGATACTTGGAAAATAAAATGAAATCAACCGGAATTTTTTGAAAATCAAATTTGGCGAGAAAATTATCCATATTTCGCCAAAAGTTGTGTTTTAAAATTTTATATGAGATTTTGAATGGTTGAAATTTTATTCGTTATTTTGATAGTTTTTTCGTATTGTGATTGTTAATTCGTATTAGCTGGAAAGTTTTCAATTCGTATTAGCTATTGATTAAAGATGAGTATAGGTTCAGATTTACTGCACAACGCCTCTTAGCGATTTTTTTAAAATTGGCGATTTAGCACTGAATGCAACCCGGCGACCTCCGGAACATGTTCCAGCAGATAAATTTTCCGAAAAGTCTGATTTATCCGGAATTCTAATCCAAAAGAAATGTACACATCTTGGATCTATTTATTCTTGCATCATCATAACTATTAAATCAATACGTTTTAAATAGGCAATAATTTATATCTGTAGATTGTAATAATAAAAACAAAATATAGCGAATCCCAAGTTGTTGCCAGATGTATTTGTCAAATTTCAAAAGAAATATTGTGATTGGCTGGCTGGAATTTCTTGCATAAAGTGCATTTAGAAGATTGGTGATTGAAGTCGTTGTCATTCTGTTCACAGAAATGAAGCCAAATTTTGATGTTTCGCAAGAGAATTATATATATAGAAGGAATACATTGGAAAAATTGCAAATGTTTCTTATTCAGTTTAATAATGATGGGATGTAATAAAAAAAGCTTACAATGGAGGGCTGCAGCAACCTCTACATTTTTTTGAAATTGCCCAACAAAACATGGCAGCAAAACTGAATAGGCTACATTTTTGCGTAAACCCACCGAAACTTCATAAAAAAAATTGCAATGCCTGTACATTTTGAGGAAATCCGAGGTAGTGAGATGTAGCCAATATTATATAGATGAATTTTGTAACAATTTCGAATGTACCGAAAATTGCATTTCCTCCAATCGTGAATGAAATATAAAAGGATTCAAACGCGATGCAAATTTGTAACATGGCGTAACTATGTGTGTTGAGTATCATTTGACATTATAAATGAATTGATAAACTAGTAACAGTCTCAATAAAGCCAATGGCATTGCAATGTATTGAAAGCTACTTAAAATGGAGATTTAGAATTGTAATTTTCAACAAAAGGAACTTGTCAAACCACAAATGACGGGTCTCCGCAACGCTGTGCCACGCAAGTGCATCTAACCGTTTCTCGGTCTCGTCTTGGTTAGTGAACCAGGTACAGTATCGTTTCAGTTTCATTAATTTGTAATTTCCATCAAGTTTGTCTTGATACGCTAATTAAATATGTGGTTTCAAATGATATGAAGGGTGCAGATGCATTATGAGCACCTTATGTTTATTTCTGATGAATATTGTTGGGATTATATTAATAATAAACCTTCCTAATATTAATATTAAACATTCAATTTGAATTTAGAAAAGGCAAGCAACGTTTATTGTTTTGAAACGGAATGTTGGGAACGAAAGCGTCGTTATCTCGATCAGGCAATGCATAAGACACCATTGCTGGATAGTTATGAATATTGTGTGCTTTACAATAACAGATTT
>CAXBTE010000160.1:0-68481 GCA_963978545.1 Linyphia triangularis | reverse complement strand
CAATCATGGACAGGCTATTACAAGGGAGGGGGCACAGACATTAATTTCATAATCTTTTTGAATGTTTTAGTTTTTCATGAGTTGCTTGTTCTAAAAAATGTTTGGATCAATTTAAATACCCTATTCCTATGCATCTATTTTAAGTATTTAGAGGATATGCAACTATTCCTTCCTCTCAATATTTTTAGGGATTTATTTCCAATTATTAATCAATATTTTTAGGGATTTAACTCCAATTGTCAGGGACAGGGTTGCAACCCCTTCCCCCCATCATTACATAAAACAATTTAATGTACCTTTTTCCCTGTTTATTCACATATCTAAATATATTTATATATCCTGGACCCCCAATTCCCCATCGATATCACCCCTCCAAAATTATTAACCCCATCAATACCACCTTTCCAAAATCTATCTGTGTAAGAAAACCATTATATCTTATGATATAGTTTCCAAATCATAGAGGACGCCACCACAGGGGTCACCAAAGTCAAGCATCATCGGGCACGGTCAGTAATTGGGAGGGTGACCTTTCATTATAGCGAGAGGTCATCAATCTCGTGTACTTTATTTGTGTCAACGGCCATACCATGATGAACAAACCGGCTCTCGTTCGATCACCGAAGTCAAGCATCATCGGGCGCGGTCAGTACTTGGGAGGGTGACCATTCTTTTGCTGCTGTTGCGTGCTGTTGGCATTCTTTTGATTTTTGTAGATACTCCTTCAATGCTATCCCTGTAACTCGCTTAGACAAACACTACATTACTGTGTTTCTTCGTTTACATTATTGTGACACACACAGTTATGTCATTGTACATTGTTGTTTCCATATGTGTATTATTCCAATTGTTTTTGTCAATCGTCTGTGGACCCAAACAATGGTCCTTTTCAGGGCCAAAAAGTGTATCTTCCCTTGACCTTTTTTTTTTTAAATAACTCCCTGCACAATATCATTTTACAGTTGAGGAGGACTTCAATCATGGACAGGCTATTACAAGGGAGGGGGCACAGACATTAATTTCATAATCTTTTTGAATGTTTTAGTTTTTCATGAGTTGCTTGTTCTAAAAAATGTTTGGATCAATTTAAATACCCTATTCCTATGCATCTATTTTAAGTATTTAGAGGATATGCAACTATTCCTTCCTCTCAATATTTTTAGGGATTTATTTCCAATTATTAATCAATATTTTTAGGGATTTAACTCCAATTGTCAGGGACAGGGTTGCAACCCCTTCCCCCCATCATTACATAAAACAATTTAATGTACCTTTTTCCCTGTTTATTCACATATCTAAATATATTTATATATCCTGGACCCCCAATTCCCCATCGATATCACCCCTCCAAAATTATTAACCCCATCAATACCACCTTTCCAAAATCTATCTGTGTAAGAAAACCATTATATCTTATGATATAGTTTCCAAATCATAGAGGACGCCACCACAGGGGTCACCAAAGTCAAGCATCATCGGGCACGGTCAGTAATTGGGAGGGTGACCTTTCATTATAGCGAGAGGTCATCAATCTCGTGTACTTTATTTGTGTCAACGGCCATACCATGATGAACAAACCGGCTCTCGTTCGATCACCGAAGTCAAGCATCATCGGGCGCGGTCAGTACTTGGGAGGGTGACCATTCTTTTGCTGCTGTTGCGTGCTGTTGGCATTCTTTTGATTTTTGTAGATACTCCTTCAATGCTATCCCTGTAACTCGCTTAGACAAACACTACATTACTGTGTTTCTTCGTTTACATTATTGTGACACACACAGTTATGTCATTGTACATTGTTGTTTCCATATGTGTATTATTCCAATTGTTTTTGTCAATCGTCTGTGGACCCAAACAATGGTCCTTTTCAGGGCCAAAAAGTGTATCTTCCCTTGACCTTTTTTTTTTAAATAACTCCCTGCACAATATCATTTTACAGTTGAGGAGGACTTCAATCATGGACAGGCTATTACAAGGGAGGGGGCACAGACATTAATTTCATAATCTTTTTGAATGTTTTAGTTTTTCATGAGTTGCTTGTTCTAAAAAATGTTTGGATCAATTTAAATACCCTATTCCTATGCATCTATTTTAAGTATTTAGAGGATATGCAACTATTCCTTCCTCTCAATATTTTTAGGGATTTATTTCCAATTATTAATCAATATTTTTAGGGATTTAACTCCAATTGTCAGGGACAGGGTTGCAACCCCTTCCCCCCATCATTACATAAAACAATTTAATGTACCTTTTTCCCTGTTTATTCACATATCTAAATATATTTATATATCCTGGACCCCCAATTCCCCATCGATATCACCCCTCCAAAATTATTAACCCCATCAATACCACCTTTCCAAAATCTATCTGTGTAAGAAAACCATTATATCTTATGATATAGTTTCCAAATCATAGAGGACGCCACCACAGGGGTCACCAAAGTCAAGCATCATCGGGCACGGTCAGTAATTGGGAGGGTGACCTTTCATTATAGCGAGAGGTCATCAATCTCGTGTACTTTATTTGTGTCAACGGCCATACCATGATGAACAAACCGGCTCTCGTTCGATCACCGAAGTCAAGCATCATCGGGCGCGGTCAGTACTTGGGAGGGTGACCATTCTTTTGCTGCTGTTGCGTGCTGTTGGCATTCTTTTGATTTTTGTAGATACTCCTTCAATGCTATCCCTGTAACTCGCTTAGACAAACACTACATTACTGTGTTTCTTCGTTTACATTATTGTGACACACACAGTTATGTCATTGTACATTGTTGTTTCCATATGTGTATTATTCCAATTGTTTTTGTCAATCGTCTGTGGACCCAAACAATGGTCCTTTTCAGGGCCAAAAAGTGTATCTTCCCTTGACCTTTTTTTTTTTAAATAACTCCCTGCACAATATCATTTTACAGTTGAGGAGGACTTCAATCATGGACAGGCTATTACAAGGGAGGGGGCACAGACATTAATTTCATAATCTTTTTGAATGTTTTAGTTTTTCATGAGTTGCTTGTTCTAAAAAATGTTTGGATCAATTTAAATACCCTATTCCTATGCATCTATTTTAAGTATTTAGAGGATATGCAACTATTCCTTCCTCTCAATATTTTTAGGGATTTATTTCCAATTATTAATCAATATTTTTAGGGATTTAACTCCAATTGTCAGGGACAGGGTTGCAACCCCTTCCCCCCATCATTACATAAAACAATTTAATGTACCTTTTTCCCTGTTTATTCACATATCTAAATATATTTATATATCCTGGACCCCCAATTCCCCATCGATATCACCCCTCCAAAATTATTAACCCCATCAATACCACCTTTCCAAAATCTATCTGTGTAAGAAAACCATTATATCTTATGATATAGTTTCCAAATCATAGAGGACGCCACCACAGGGGTCACCAAAGTCAAGCATCATCGGGCACGGTCAGTAATTGGGAGGGTGACCTTTCATTATAGCGAGAGGTCATCAATCTCGTGTACTTTATTTGTGTCAACGGCCATACCATGATGAACAAACCGGCTCTCGTTCGATCACCGAAGTCAAGCATCATCGGGCGCGGTCAGTACTTGGGAGGGTGACCATTCTTTTGCTGCTGTTGCGTGCTGTTGGCATTCTTTTGATTTTTGTAGATACTCCTTCAATGCTATCCCTGTAACTCGCTTAGACAAACACTACATTACTGTGTTTCTTCGTTTACATTATTGTGACACACACAGTTATGTCATTGTACATTGTTGTTTCCATATGTGTATTATTCCAATTGTTTTTGTCAATCGTCTGTGGACCCAAACAATGGTCCTTTTCAGGGCCAAAAAGTGTATCTTCCCTTGACCTTTTTTTTTTTAAATAACTCCCTGCACAATATCATTTTACAGTTGAGGAGGACTTCAATCATGGACAGGCTATTACAAGGGAGGGGGCACAGACATTAATTTCATAATCTTTTTGAATGTTTTAGTTTTTCATGAGTTGCTTGTTCTAAAAAATGTTTGGATCAATTTAAATACCCTATTCCTATGCATCTATTTTAAGTATTTAGAGGATATGCAACTATTCCTTCCTCTCAATATTTTTAGGGATTTATTTCCAATTATTAATCAATATTTTTAGGGATTTAACTCCAATTGTCAGGGACAGGGTTGCAACCCCTTCCCCCCATCATTACATAAAACAATTTAATGTACCTTTTTCCCTGTTTATTCACATATCTAAATATATTTATATATCCTGGACCCCCAATTCCCCATCGATATCACCCCTCCAAAATTATTAACCCCATCAATACCACCTTTCCAAAATCTATCTGTGTAAGAAAACCATTATATCTTATGATATAGTTTCCAAATCATAGAGGACGCCACCACAGGGGTCACCAAAGTCAAGCATCATCGGGCACGGTCAGTAATTGGGAGGGTGACCTTTCATTATAGCGAGAGGTCATCAATCTCGTGTACTTTATTTGTGTCAACGGCCATACCATGATGAACAAACCGGCTCTCGTTCGATCACCGAAGTCAAGCATCATCGGGCGCGGTCAGTACTTGGGAGGGTGACCATTCTTTTGCTGCTGTTGCGTGCTGTTGGCATTCTTTTGATTTTTGTAGATACTCCTTCAATGCTATCCCTGTAACTCGCTTAGACAAACACTACATTACTGTGTTTCTTCGTTTACATTATTGTGACACACACAGTTATGTCATTGTACATTGTTGTTTCCATATGTGTATTATTCCAATTGTTTTTGTCAATCGTCTGTGGACCCAAACAATGGTCCTTTTCAGGGCCAAAAAGTGTATCTTCCCTTGACCTTTTTTTTTTTAAATAACTCCCTGCACAATATCATTTTACAGTTGAGGAGGACTTCAATCATGGACAGGCTATTACAAGGGAGGGGGCACAGACATTAATTTCATAATCTTTTTGAATGTTTTAGTTTTTCATGAGTTGCTTGTTCTAAAAAATGTTTGGATCAATTTAAATACCCTATTCCTATGCATCTATTTTAAGTATTTAGAGGATATGCAACTATTCCTTCCTCTCAATATTTTTAGGGATTTATTTCCAATTATTAATCAATATTTTTAGGGATTTAACTCCAATTGTCAGGGACAGGGTTGCAACCCCTTCCCCCCATCATTACATAAAACAATTTAATGTACCTTTTTCCCTGTTTATTCACATATCTAAATATATTTATATATCCTGGACCCCCAATTCCCCATCGATATCACCCCTCCAAAATTATTAACCCCATCAATACCACCTTTCCAAAATCTATCTGTGTAAGAAAACCATTATATCTTATGATATAGTTTCCAAATCATAGAGGACGCCACCACAGGGGTCACCAAAGTCAAGCATCATCGGGCACGGTCAGTAATTGGGAGGGTGACCTTTCATTATAGCGAGAGGTCATCAATCTCGTGTACTTTATTTGTGTCAACGGCCATACCATGATGAACAAACCGGCTCTCGTTCGATCACCGAAGTCAAGCATCATCGGGCGCGGTCAGTACTTGGGAGGGTGACCATTCTTTTGCTGCTGTTGCGTGCTGTTGGCATTCTTTTGATTTTTGTAGATACTCCTTCAATGCTATCCCTGTAACTCGCTTAGACAAACACTACATTACTGTGTTTCTTCGTTTACATTATTGTGACACACACAGTTATGTCATTGTACATTGTTGTTTCCATATGTGTATTATTCCAATTGTTTTTGTCAATCGTCTGTGGACCCAAACAATGGTCCTTTTCAGGGCCAAAAAGTGTATCTTCCCTTGACCTTTTTTTTTTTAAATAACTCCCTGCACAATATCATTTTACAGTTGAGGAGGACTTCAATCATGGACAGGCTATTACAAGGGAGGGGGCACAGACATTAATTTCATAATCTTTTTGAATGTTTTAGTTTTTCATGAGTTGCTTGTTCTAAAAAATGTTTGGATCAATTTAAATACCCTATTCCTATGCATCTATTTTAAGTATTTAGAGGATATGCAACTATTCCTTCCTCTCAATATTTTTAGGGATTTATTTCCAATTATTAATCAATATTTTTAGGGATTTAACTCCAATTGTCAGGGACAGGGTTGCAACCCCTTCCCCCCATCATTACATAAAACAATTTAATGTACCTTTTTCCCTGTTTATTCACATATCTAAATATATTTATATATCCTGGACCCCCAATTCCCCATCGATATCACCCCTCCAAAATTATTAACCCCATCAATACCACCTTTCCAAAATCTATCTGTGTAAGAAAACCATTATATCTTATGATATAGTTTCCAAATCATAGAGGACGCCACCACAGGGGTCACCAAAGTCAAGCATCATCGGGCACGGTCAGTAATTGGGAGGGTGACCTTTCATTATAGCGAGAGGTCATCAATCTCGTGTACTTTATTTGTGTCAACGGCCATACCATGATGAACAAACCGGCTCTCGTTCGATCACCGAAGTCAAGCATCATCGGGCGCGGTCAGTACTTGGGAGGGTGACCATTCTTTTGCTGCTGTTGCGTGCTGTTGGCATTCTTTTGATTTTTGTAGATACTCCTTCAATGCTATCCCTGTAACTCGCTTAGACAAACACTACATTACTGTGTTTCTTCGTTTACATTATTGTGACACACACAGTTATGTCATTGTACATTGTTGTTTCCATATGTGTATTATTCCAATTGTTTTTGTCAATCGTCTGTGGACCCAAACAATGGTCCTTTTCAGGGCCAAAAAGTGTATCTTCCCTTGACCTTTTTTTTTTTAAATAACTCCCTGCACAATATCATTTTACAGTTGAGGAGGACTTCAATCATGGACAGGCTATTACAAGGGAGGGGGCACAGACATTAATTTCATAATCTTTTTGAATGTTTTAGTTTTTCATGAGTTGCTTGTTCTAAAAAATGTTTGGATCAATTTAAATACCCTATTCCTATGCATCTATTTTAAGTATTTAGAGGATATGCAACTATTCCTTCCTCTCAATATTTTTAGGGATTTATTTCCAATTATTAATCAATATTTTTAGGGATTTAACTCCAATTGTCAGGGACAGGGTTGCAACCCCTTCCCCCCATCATTACATAAAACAATTTAATGTACCTTTTTCCCTGTTTATTCACATATCTAAATATATTTATATATCCTGGACCCCCAATTCCCCATCGATATCACCCCTCCAAAATTATTAACCCCATCAATACCACCTTTCCAAAATCTATCTGTGTAAGAAAACCATTATATCTTATGATATAGTTTCCAAATCATAGAGGACGCCACCACAGGGGTCACCAAAGTCAAGCATCATCGGGCACGGTCAGTAATTGGGAGGGTGACCTTTCATTATAGCGAGAGGTCATCAATCTCGTGTACTTTATTTGTGTCAACGGCCATACCATGATGAACAAACCGGCTCTCGTTCGATCACCGAAGTCAAGCATCATCGGGCGCGGTCAGTACTTGGGAGGGTGACCATTCTTTTGCTGCTGTTGCGTGCTGTTGGCATTCTTTTGATTTTTGTAGATACTCCTTCAATGCTATCCCTGTAACTCGCTTAGACAAACACTACATTACTGTGTTTCTTCGTTTACATTATTGTGACACACACAGTTATGTCATTGTACATTGTTGTTTCCATATGTGTATTATTCCAATTGTTTTTGTCAATCGTCTGTGGACCCAAACAATGGTCCTTTTCAGGGCCAAAAAGTGTATCTTCCCTTGACCTTTTTTTTTTTAAATAACTCCCTGCACAATATCATTTTACAGTTGAGGAGGACTTCAATCATGGACAGGCTATTACAAGGGAGGGGGCACAGACATTAATTTCATAATCTTTTTGAATGTTTTAGTTTTTCATGAGTTGCTTGTTCTAAAAAATGTTTGGATCAATTTAAATACCCTATTCCTATGCATCTATTTTAAGAATTTAGAGGATATGCAACTATTCCTTCCTCTCAATATTTTTAGGGATTTATTTCCAATTATTAATCAATATTTTTAGGGATTTAACTCCAATTGTCAGGGACAGGGTTGCAACCCCTTCCCCCCATCATTACATAAAACAATTTAATGTACCTTTTTCCCTGTTTATTCACATATCTAAATATATTTATATATCCTGGACCCCCAATTCCCCATCGATATCACCCCTCCAAAATTATTAACCCCATCAATACCACCTTTCCAAAATCTATCTGTGTAAGAAAACCATTATATCTTATGATATAGTTTCCAAATCATAGAGGACGCCACCACAGGGGTCACCAAAGTCAAGCATCATCGGGCACGGTCAGTAATTGGGAGGGTGACCTTTCATTATAGCGAGAGGTCATCAATCTCGTGTACTTTATTTGTGTCAACGGCCATACCATGATGAACAAACCGGCTCTCGTTCGATCACCGAAGTCAAGCATCATCGGGCGCGGTCAGTACTTGGGAGGGTGACCATTCTTTTGCTGCTGTTGCGTGCTGTTGGCATTCTTTTGATTTTTGTAGATACTCCTTCAATGCTATCCCTGTAACTCGCTTAGACAAACACTACATTACTGTGTTTCTTCGTTTACATTATTGTGACACACACAGTTATGTCATTGTACATTGTTGTTTCCATATGTGTATTATTCCAATTGTTTTTGTCAATCGTCTGTGGACCCAAACAATGGTCCTTTTCAGGGCCAAAAAGTGTATCTTCCCTTGACCTTTTTTTTTTTAAATAACTCCCTGCACAATATCATTTTACAGTTGAGGAGGACTTCAATCATGGACAGGCTATTACAAGGGAGGGGGCACAGACATTAATTTCATAATCTTTTTGAATGTTTTAGTTTTTCATGAGTTGCTTGTTCTAAAAAATGTTTGGATCAATTTAAATACCCTATTCCTATGCATCTATTTTAAGTATTTAGAGGATATGCAACTATTCCTTCCTCTCAATATTTTTAGGGATTTATTTCCAATTATTAATCAATATTTTTAGGGATTTAACTCCAATTGTCAGGGACAGGGTTGCAACCCCTTCCCCCCATCATTACATAAAACAATTTAATGTACCTTTTTCCCTGTTTATTCACATATCTAAATATATTTATATATCCTGGACCCCCAATTCCCCATCGATATCACCCCTCCAAAATTATTAACCCCATCAATACCACCTTTCCAAAATCTATCTGTGTAAGAAAACCATTATATCTTATGATATAGTTTCCAAATCATAGAGGACGCCACCACAGGGGTCACCAAAGTCAAGCATCATCGGGCACGGTCAGTAATTGGGAGGGTGACCTTTCATTATAGCGAGAGGTCATCAATCTCGTGTACTTTATTTGTGTCAACGGCCATACCATGATGAACAAACCGGCTCTCGTTCGATCACCGAAGTCAAGCATCATCGGGCGCGGTCAGTACTTGGGAGGGTGACCATTCTTTTGCTGCTGTTGCGTGCTGTTGGCATTCTTTTGATTTTTGTAGATACTCCTTCAATGCTATCCCTGTAACTCGCTTAGACAAACACTACATTACTGTGTTTCTTCGTTTACATTATTGTGACACACACAGTTATGTCATTGTACATTGTTGTTTCCATATGTGTATTATTCCAATTGTTTTTGTCAATCGTCTGTGGACCCAAACAATGGTCCTTTTCAGGGCCAAAAAGTGTATCTTCCCTTGACCTTTTTTTTTTTAAATAACTCCCTGCACAATATCATTTTACAGTTGAGGAGGACTTCAATCATGGACAGGCTATTACAAGGGAGGGGGCACAGACATTAATTTCATAATCTTTTTGAATGTTTTAGTTTTTCATGAGTTGCTTGTTCTAAAAAATGTTTGGATCAATTTAAATACCCTATTCCTATGCATCTATTTTAAGTATTTAGAGGATATGCAACTATTCCTTCCTCTCAATATTTTTAGGGATTTATTTCCAATTATTAATCAATATTTTTAGGGATTTAACTCCAATTGTCAGGGACAGGGTTGCAACCCCTTCCCCCCATCATTACATAAAACAATTTAATGTACCTTTTTCCCTGTTTATTCACATATCTAAATATATTTATATATCCTGGACCCCCAATTCCCCATCGATATCACCCCTCCAAAATTATTAACCCCATCAATACCACCTTTCCAAAATCTATCTGTGTAAGAAAACCATTATATCTTATGATATAGTTTCCAAATCATAGAGGACGCCACCACAGGGGTCACCAAAGTCAAGCATCATCGGGCACGGTCAGTAATTGGGAGGGTGACCTTTCATTATAGCGAGAGGTCATCAATCTCGTGTACTTTATTTGTGTCAACGGCCATACCATGATGAACAAACCGGCTCTCGTTCGATCACCGAAGTCAAGCATCATCGGGCGCGGTCAGTACTTGGGAGGGTGACCATTCTTTTGCTGCTGTTGCGTGCTGTTGGCATTCTTTTGATTTTTGTAGATACTCCTTCAATGCTATCCCTGTAACTCGCTTAGACAAACACTACATTACTGTGTTTCTTCGTTTACATTATTGTGACACACACAGTTATGTCATTGTACATTGTTGTTTCCATATGTGTATTATTCCAATTGTTTTTGTCAATCGTCTGTGGACCCAAACAATGGTCCTTTTCAGGGCCAAAAAGTGTATCTTCCCTTGACCTTTTTTTTTTTAAATAACTCCCTGCACAATATCATTTTACAGTTGAGGAGGACTTCAATCATGGACAGGCTATTACAAGGGAGGGGGCACAGACATTAATTTCATAATCTTTTTGAATGTTTTAGTTTTTCATGAGTTGCTTGTTCTAAAAAATGTTTGGATCAATTTAAATACCCTATTCCTATGCATCTATTTTAAGTATTTAGAGGATATGCAACTATTCCTTCCTCTCAATATTTTTAGGGATTTATTTCCAATTATTAATCAATATTTTTAGGGATTTAACTCCAATTGTCAGGGACAGGGTTGCAACCCCTTCCCCCCATCATTACATAAAACAATTTAATGTACCTTTTTCCCTGTTTATTCACATATCTAAATATATTTATATATCCTGGACCCCCAATTCCCCATCGATATCACCCCTCCAAAATTATTAACCCCATCAATACCACCTTTCCAAAATCTATCTGTGTAAGAAAACCATTATATCTTATGATATAGTTTCCAAATCATAGAGGACGCCACCACAGGGGTCACCAAAGTCAAGCATCATCGGGCACGGTCAGTAATTGGGAGGGTGACCTTTCATTATAGCGAGAGGTCATCAATCTCGTGTACTTTATTTGTGTCAACGGCCATACCATGATGAACAAACCGGCTCTCGTTCGATCACCGAAGTCAAGCATCATCGGGCGCGGTCAGTACTTGGGAGGGTGACCATTCTTTTGCTGCTGTTGCGTGCTGTTGGCATTCTTTTGATTTTTGTAGATACTCCTTCAATGCTATCCCTGTAACTCGCTTAGACAAACACTACATTACTGTGTTTCTTCGTTTACATTATTGTGACACACACAGTTATGTCATTGTACATTGTTGTTTCCATATGTGTATTATTCCAATTGTTTTTGTCAATCGTCTGTGGACCCAAACAATGGTCCTTTTCAGGGCCAAAAAGTGTATCTTCCCTTGACCTTTTTTTTTTTAAATAACTCCCTGCACAATATCATTTTACAGTTGAGGAGGACTTCAATCATGGACAGGCTATTACAAGGGAGGGGGCACAGACATTAATTTCATAATCTTTTTGAATGTTTTAGTTTTTCATGAGTTGCTTGTTCTAAAAAATGTTTGGATCAATTTAAATACCCTATTCCTATGCATCTATTTTAAGTATTTAGAGGATATGCAACTATTCCTTCCTCTCAATATTTTTAGGGATTTATTTCCAATTATTAATCAATATTTTTAGGGATTTAACTCCAATTGTCAGGGACAGGGTTGCAACCCCTTCCCCCCATCATTACATAAAACAATTTAATGTACCTTTTTCCCTGTTTATTCACATATCTAAATATATTTATATATCCTGGACCCCCAATTCCCCATCGATATCACCCCTCCAAAATTATTAACCCCATCAATACCACCTTTCCAAAATCTATCTGTGTAAGAAAACCATTATATCTTATGATATAGTTTCCAAATCATAGAGGACGCCACCACAGGGGTCACCAAAGTCAAGCATCATCGGGCACGGTCAGTAATTGGGAGGGTGACCTTTCATTATAGCGAGAGGTCATCAATCTCGTGTACTTTATTTGTGTCAACGGCCATACCATGATGAACAAACCGGCTCTCGTTCGATCACCGAAGTCAAGCATCATCGGGCGCGGTCAGTACTTGGGAGGGTGACCATTCTTTTGCTGCTGTTGCGTGCTGTTGGCATTCTTTTGATTTTTGTAGATACTCCTTCAATGCTATCCCTGTAACTCGCTTAGACAAACACTACATTACTGTGTTTCTTCGTTTACATTATTGTGACACACACAGTTATGTCATTGTACATTGTTGTTTCCATATGTGTATTATTCCAATTGTTTTTGTCAATCGTCTGTGGACCCAAACAATGGTCCTTTTCAGGGCCAAAAAGTGTATCTTCCCTTGACCTTTTTTTTTTTAAATAACTCCCTGCACAATATCATTTTACAGTTGAGGAGGACTTCAATCATGGACAGGCTATTACAAGGGAGGGGGCACAGACATTAATTTCATAATCTTTTTGAATGTTTTAGTTTTTCATGAGTTGCTTGTTCTAAAAAATGTTTGGATCAATTTAAATACCCTATTCCTATGCATCTATTTTAAGTATTTAGAGGATATGCAACTATTCCTTCCTCTCAATATTTTTAGGGATTTATTTCCAATTATTAATCAATATTTTTAGGGATTTAACTCCAATTGTCAGGGACAGGGTTGCAACCCCTTCCCCCCATCATTACATAAAACAATTTAATGTACCTTTTTCCCTGTTTATTCACATATCTAAATATATTTATATATCCTGGACCCCCAATTCCCCATCGATATCACCCCTCCAAAATTATTAACCCCATCAATACCACCTTTCCAAAATCTATCTGTGTAAGAAAACCATTATATCTTATGATATAGTTTCCAAATCATAGAGGACGCCACCACAGGGGTCACCAAAGTCAAGCATCATCGGGCACGGTCAGTAATTGGGAGGGTGACCTTTCATTATAGCGAGAGGTCATCAATCTCGTGTACTTTATTTGTGTCAACGGCCATACCATGATGAACAAACCGGCTCTCGTTCGATCACCGAAGTCAAGCATCATCGGGCGCGGTCAGTACTTGGGAGGGTGACCATTCTTTTGCTGCTGTTGCGTGCTGTTGGCATTCTTTTGATTTTTGTAGATACTCCTTCAATGCTATCCCTGTAACTCGCTTAGACAAACACTACATTACTGTGTTTCTTCGTTTACATTATTGTGACACACACAGTTATGTCATTGTACATTGTTGTTTCCATATGTGTATTATTCCAATTGTTTTTGTCAATCGTCTGTGGACCCAAACAATGGTCCTTTTCAGGGCCAAAAAGTGTATCTTCCCTTGACCTTTTTTTTTTTAAATAACTCCCTGCACAATATCATTTTACAGTTGAGGAGGACTTCAATCATGGACAGGCTATTACAAGGGAGGGGGCACAGACATTAATTTCATAATCTTTTTGAATGTTTTAGTTTTTCATGAGTTGCTTGTTCTAAAAAATGTTTGGATCAATTTAAATACCCTATTCCTATGCATCTATTTTAAGTATTTAGAGGATATGCAACTATTCCTTCCTCTCAATATTTTTAGGGATTTATTTCCAATTATTAATCAATATTTTTAGGGATTTAACTCCAATTGTCAGGGACAGGGTTGCAACCCCTTCCCCCCATCATTACATAAAACAATTTAATGTACCTTTTTCCCTGTTTATTCACATATCTAAATATATTTATATATCCTGGACCCCCAATTCCCCATCGATATCACCCCTCCAAAATTATTAACCCCATCAATACCACCTTTCCAAAATCTATCTGTGTAAGAAAACCATTATATCTTATGATATAGTTTCCAAATCATAGAGGACGCCACCACAGGGGTCACCAAAGTCAAGCATCATCGGGCACGGTCAGTAATTGGGAGGGTGACCTTTCATTATAGCGAGAGGTCATCAATCTCGTGTACTTTATTTGTGTCAACGGCCATACCATGATGAACAAACCGGCTCTCGTTCGATCACCGAAGTCAAGCATCATCGGGCGCGGTCAGTACTTGGGAGGGTGACCATTCTTTTGCTGCTGTTGCGTGCTGTTGGCATTCTTTTGATTTTTGTAGATACTCCTTCAATGCTATCCCTGTAACTCGCTTAGACAAACACTACATTACTGTGTTTCTTCGTTTACATTATTGTGACACACACAGTTATGTCATTGTACATTGTTGTTTCCATATGTGTATTATTCCAATTGTTTTTGTCAATCGTCTGTGGACCCAAACAATGGTCCTTTTCAGGGCCAAAAAGTGTATCTTCCCTTGACCTTTTTTTTTTTAAATAACTCCCTGCACAATATCATTTTACAGTTGAGGAGGACTTCAATCATGGACAGGCTATTACAAGGGAGGGGGCACAGACATTAATTTCATAATCTTTTTGAATGTTTTAGTTTTTCATGAGTTGCTTGTTCTAAAAAATGTTTGGATCAATTTAAATACCCTATTCCTATGCATCTATTTTAAGTATTTAGAGGATATGCAACTATTCCTTCCTCTCAATATTTTTAGGGATTTATTTCCAATTATTAATCAATATTTTTAGGGATTTAACTCCAATTGTCAGGGACAGGGTTGCAACCCCTTCCCCCCATCATTACATAAAACAATTTAATGTACCTTTTTCCCTGTTTATTCACATATCTAAATATATTTATATATCCTGGACCCCCAATTCCCCATCGATATCACCCCTCCAAAATTATTAACCCCATCAATACCACCTTTCCAAAATCTATCTGTGTAAGAAAACCATTATATCTTATGATATAGTTTCCAAATCATAGAGGACGCCACCACAGGGGTCACCAAAGTCAAGCATCATCGGGCACGGTCAGTAATTGGGAGGGTGACCTTTCATTATAGCGAGAGGTCATCAATCTCGTGTACTTTATTTGTGTCAACGGCCATACCATGATGAACAAACCGGCTCTCGTTCGATCACCGAAGTCAAGCATCATCGGGCGCGGTCAGTACTTGGGAGGGTGACCATTCTTTTGCTGCTGTTGCGTGCTGTTGGCATTCTTTTGATTTTTGTAGATACTCCTTCAATGCTATCCCTGTAACTCGCTTAGACAAACACTACATTACTGTGTTTCTTCGTTTACATTATTGTGACACACACAGTTATGTCATTGTACATTGTTGTTTCCATATGTGTATTATTCCAATTGTTTTTGTCAATCGTCTGTGGACCCAAACAATGGTCCTTTTCAGGGCCAAAAAGTGTATCTTCCCTTGACCTTTTTTTTTTTAAATAACTCCCTGCACAATATCATTTTACAGTTGAGGAGGACTTCAATCATGGACAGGCTATTACAAGGGAGGGGGCACAGACATTAATTTCATAATCTTTTTGAATGTTTTAGTTTTTCATGAGTTGCTTGTTCTAAAAAATGTTTGGATCAATTTAAATACCCTATTCCTATGCATCTATTTTAAGTATTTAGAGGATATGCAACTATTCCTTCCTCTCAATATTTTTAGGGATTTATTTCCAATTATTAATCAATATTTTTAGGGATTTAACTCCAATTGTCAGGGACAGGGTTGCAACCCCTTCCCCCCATCATTACATAAAACAATTTAATGTACCTTTTTCCCTGTTTATTCACATATCTAAATATATTTATATATCCTGGACCCCCAATTCCCCATCGATATCACCCCTCCAAAATTATTAACCCCATCAATACCACCTTTCCAAAATCTATCTGTGTAAGAAAACCATTATATCTTATGATATAGTTTCCAAATCATAGAGGACGCCACCACAGGGGTCACCAAAGTCAAGCATCATCGGGCACGGTCAGTAATTGGGAGGGTGACCTTTCATTATAGCGAGAGGTCATCAATCTCGTGTACTTTATTTGTGTCAACGGCCATACCATGATGAACAAACCGGCTCTCGTTCGATCACCGAAGTCAAGCATCATCGGGCGCGGTCAGTACTTGGGAGGGTGACCATTCTTTTGCTGCTGTTGCGTGCTGTTGGCATTCTTTTGATTTTTGTAGATACTCCTTCAATGCTATCCCTGTAACTCGCTTAGACAAACACTACATTACTGTGTTTCTTCGTTTACATTATTGTGACACACACAGTTATGTCATTGTACATTGTTGTTTCCATATGTGTATTATTCCAATTGTTTTTGTCAATCGTCTGTGGACCCAAACAATGGTCCTTTTCAGGGCCAAAAAGTGTATCTTCCCTTGACCTTTTTTTTTTTAAATAACTCCCTGCACAATATCATTTTACAGTTGAGGAGGACTTCAATCATGGACAGGCTATTACAAGGGAGGGGGCACAGACATTAATTTCATAATCTTTTTGAATGTTTTAGTTTTTCATGAGTTGCTTGTTCTAAAAAATGTTTGGATCAATTTAAATACCCTATTCCTATGCATCTATTTTAAGTATTTAGAGGATATGCAACTATTCCTTCCTCTCAATATTTTTAGGGATTTATTTCCAATTATTAATCAATATTTTTAGGGATTTAACTCCAATTGTCAGGGACAGGGTTGCAACCCCTTCCCCCCATCATTACATAAAACAATTTAATGTACCTTTTTCCCTGTTTATTCACATATCTAAATATATTTATATATCCTGGACCCCCAATTCCCCATCGATATCACCCCTCCAAAATTATTAACCCCATCAATACCACCTTTCCAAAATCTATCTGTGTAAGAAAACCATTATATCTTATGATATAGTTTCCAAATCATAGAGGACGCCACCACAGGGGTCACCAAAGTCAAGCATCATCGGGCACGGTCAGTAATTGGGAGGGTGACCTTTCATTATAGCGAGAGGTCATCAATCTCGTGTACTTTATTTGTGTCAACGGCCATACCATGATGAACAAACCGGCTCTCGTTCGATCACCGAAGTCAAGCATCATCGGGCGCGGTCAGTACTTGGGAGGGTGACCATTCTTTTGCTGCTGTTGCGTGCTGTTGGCATTCTTTTGATTTTTGTAGATACTCCTTCAATGCTATCCCTGTAACTCGCTTAGACAAACACTACATTACTGTGTTTCTTCGTTTACATTATTGTGACACACACAGTTATGTCATTGTACATTGTTGTTTCCATATGTGTATTATTCCAATTGTTTTTGTCAATCGTCTGTGGACCCAAACAATGGTCCTTTTCAGGGCCAAAAAGTGTATCTTCCCTTGACCTTTTTTTTTTTAAATAACTCCCTGCACAATATCATTTTACAGTTGAGGAGGACTTCAATCATGGACAGGCTATTACAAGGGAGGGGGCACAGACATTAATTTCATAATCTTTTTGAATGTTTTAGTTTTTCATGAGTTGCTTGTTCTAAAAAATGTTTGGATCAATTTAAATACCCTATTCCTATGCATCTATTTTAAGTATTTAGAGGATATGCAACTATTCCTTCCTCTCAATATTTTTAGGGATTTATTTCCAATTATTAATCAATATTTTTAGGGATTTAACTCCAATTGTCAGGGACAGGGTTGCAACCCCTTCCCCCCATCATTACATAAAACAATTTAATGTACCTTTTTCCCTGTTTATTCACATATCTAAATATATTTATATATCCTGGACCCCCAATTCCCCATCGATATCACCCCTCCAAAATTATTAACCCCATCAATACCACCTTTCCAAAATCTATCTGTGTAAGAAAACCATTATATCTTATGATATAGTTTCCAAATCATAGAGGACGCCACCACAGGGGTCACCAAAGTCAAGCATCATCGGGCACGGTCAGTAATTGGGAGGGTGACCTTTCATTATAGCGAGAGGTCATCAATCTCGTGTACTTTATTTGTGTCAACGGCCATACCATGATGAACAAACCGGCTCTCGTTCGATCACCGAAGTCAAGCATCATCGGGCGCGGTCAGTACTTGGGAGGGTGACCATTCTTTTGCTGCTGTTGCGTGCTGTTGGCATTCTTTTGATTTTTGTAGATACTCCTTCAATGCTATCCCTGTAACTCGCTTAGACAAACACTACATTACTGTGTTTCTTCGTTTACATTATTGTGACACACACAGTTATGTCATTGTACATTGTTGTTTCCATATGTGTATTATTCCAATTGTTTTTGTCAATCGTCTGTGGACCCAAACAATGGTCCTTTTCAGGGCCAAAAAGTGTATCTTCCCTTGACCTTTTTTTTTTTAAATAACTCCCTGCACAATATCATTTTACAGTTGAGGAGGACTTCAATCATGGACAGGCTATTACAAGGGAGGGGGCACAGACATTAATTTCATAATCTTTTTGAATGTTTTAGTTTTTCATGAGTTGCTTGTTCTAAAAAATGTTTGGATCAATTTAAATACCCTATTCCTATGCATCTATTTTAAGTATTTAGAGGATATGCAACTATTCCTTCCTCTCAATATTTTTAGGGATTTATTTCCAATTATTAATCAATATTTTTAGGGATTTAACTCCAATTGTCAGGGACAGGGTTGCAACCCCTTCCCCCCATCATTACATAAAACAATTTAATGTACCTTTTTCCCTGTTTATTCACATATCTAAATATATTTATATATCCTGGACCCCCAATTCCCCATCGATATCACCCCTCCAAAATTATTAACCCCATCAATACCACCTTTCCAAAATCTATCTGTGTAAGAAAACCATTATATCTTATGATATAGTTTCCAAATCATAGAGGACGCCACCACAGGGGTCACCAAAGTCAAGCATCATCGGGCACGGTCAGTAATTGGGAGGGTGACCTTTCATTATAGCGAGAGGTCATCAATCTCGTGTACTTTATTTGTGTCAACGGCCATACCATGATGAACAAACCGGCTCTCGTTCGATCACCGAAGTCAAGCATCATCGGGCGCGGTCAGTACTTGGGAGGGTGACCATTCTTTTGCTGCTGTTGCGTGCTGTTGGCATTCTTTTGATTTTTGTAGATACTCCTTCAATGCTATCCCTGTAACTCGCTTAGACAAACACTACATTACTGTGTTTCTTCGTTTACATTATTGTGACACACACAGTTATGTCATTGTACATTGTTGTTTCCATATGTGTATTATTCCAATTGTTTTTGTCAATCGTCTGTGGACCCAAACAATGGTCCTTTTCAGGGCCAAAAAGTGTATCTTCCCTTGACCTTTTTTTTTTTAAATAACTCCCTGCACAATATCATTTTACAGTTGAGGAGGACTTCAATCATGGACAGGCTATTACAAGGGAGGGGGCACAGACATTAATTTCATAATCTTTTTGAATGTTTTAGTTTTTCATGAGTTGCTTGTTCTAAAAAATGTTTGGATCAATTTAAATACCCTATTCCTATGCATCTATTTTAAGTATTTAGAGGATATGCAACTATTCCTTCCTCTCAATATTTTTAGGGATTTATTTCCAATTATTAATCAATATTTTTAGGGATTTAACTCCAATTGTCAGGGACAGGGTTGCAACCCCTTCCCCCCATCATTACATAAAACAATTTAATGTACCTTTTTCCCTGTTTATTCACATATCTAAATATATTTATATATCCTGGACCCCCAATTCCCCATCGATATCACCCCTCCAAAATTATTAACCCCATCAATACCACCTTTCCAAAATCTATCTGTGTAAGAAAACCATTATATCTTATGATATAGTTTCCAAATCATAGAGGACGCCACCACAGGGGTCACCAAAGTCAAGCATCATCGGGCACGGTCAGTAATTGGGAGGGTGACCTTTCATTATAGCGAGAGGTCATCAATCTCGTGTACTTTATTTGTGTCAACGGCCATACCATGATGAACAAACCGGCTCTCGTTCGATCACCGAAGTCAAGCATCATCGGGCGCGGTCAGTACTTGGGAGGGTGACCATTCTTTTGCTGCTGTTGCGTGCTGTTGGCATTCTTTTGATTTTTGTAGATACTCCTTCAATGCTATCCCTGTAACTCGCTTAGACAAACACTACATTACTGTGTTTCTTCGTTTACATTATTGTGACACACACAGTTATGTCATTGTACATTGTTGTTTCCATATGTGTATTATTCCAATTGTTTTTGTCAATCGTCTGTGGACCCAAACAATGGTCCTTTTCAGGGCCAAAAAGTGTATCTTCCCTTGACCTTTTTTTTTTTAAATAACTCCCTGCACAATATCATTTTACAGTTGAGGAGGACTTCAATCATGGACAGGCTATTACAAGGGAGGGGGCACAGACATTAATTTCATAATCTTTTTGAATGTTTTAGTTTTTCATGAGTTGCTTGTTCTAAAAAATGTTTGGATCAATTTAAATACCCTATTCCTATGCATCTATTTTAAGTATTTAGAGGATATGCAACTATTCCTTCCTCTCAATATTTTTAGGGATTTATTTCCAATTATTAATCAATATTTTTAGGGATTTAACTCCAATTGTCAGGGACAGGGTTGCAACCCCTTCCCCCCATCATTACATAAAACAATTTAATGTACCTTTTTCCCTGTTTATTCACATATCTAAATATATTTATATATCCTGGACCCCCAATTCCCCATCGATATCACCCCTCCAAAATTATTAACCCCATCAATACCACCTTTCCAAAATCTATCTGTGTAAGAAAACCATTATATCTTATGATATAGTTTCCAAATCATAGAGGACGCCACCACAGGGGTCACCAAAGTCAAGCATCATCGGGCACGGTCAGTAATTGGGAGGGTGACCTTTCATTATAGCGAGAGGTCATCAATTCGTGTACTTTATTTGTGTCAACGGCCATACCATGATGAACAAACCGGCTCTCGTTCGATCACCGAAGTCAAGCATCATCGGGCGCGGTCAGTACTTGGGAGGGTGACCATTCTTTTGCTGCTGTTGCGTGCTGTTGGCATTCTTTTGATTTTTGTAGATACTCCTTCAATGCTATCCCTGTAACTCGCTTAGACAAACACTACATTACTGTGTTTCTTCGTTTACATTATTGTGACACACACAGTTATGTCATTGTACATTGTTGTTTCCATATGTGTATTATTCCAATTGTTTTTGTCAATCGTCTGTGGACCCAAACAATGGTCCTTTTCAGGGCCAAAAAGTGTATCTTCCCTTGACCTTTTTTTTTTTAAATAACTCCCTGCACAATATCATTTTACAGTTGAGGAGGACTTCAATCATGGACAGGCTATTACAAGGGAGGGGGCACAGACATTAATTTCATAATCTTTTTGAATGTTTTAGTTTTTCATGAGTTGCTTGTTCTAAAAAATGTTTGGATCAATTTAAATACCCTATTCCTATGCATCTATTTTAAGTATTTAGAGGATATGCAACTATTCCTTCCTCTCAATATTTTTAGGGATTTATTTCCAATTATTAATCAATATTTTTAGGGATTTAACTCCAATTGTCAGGGACAGGGTTGCAACCCCTTCCCCCCATCATTACATAAAACAATTTAATGTACCTTTTTCCCTGTTTATTCACATATCTAAATATATTTATATATCCTGGACCCCCAATTCCCCATCGATATCACCCCTCCAAAATTATTAACCCCATCAATACCACCTTTCCAAAATCTATCTGTGTAAGAAAACCATTATATCTTATGATATAGTTTCCAAATCATAGAGGACGCCACCACAGGGGTCACCAAAGTCAAGCATCATCGGGCACGGTCAGTAATTGGGAGGGTGACCTTTCATTATAGCGAGAGGTCATCAATCTCGTGTACTTTATTTGTGTCAACGGCCATACCATGATGAACAAACCGGCTCTCGTTCGATCACCGAAGTCAAGCATCATCGGGCGCGGTCAGTACTTGGGAGGGTGACCATTCTTTTGCTGCTGTTGCGTGCTGTTGGCATTCTTTTGATTTTTGTAGATACTCCTTCAATGCTATCCCTGTAACTCGCTTAGACAAACACTACATTACTGTGTTTCTTCGTTTACATTATTGTGACACACACAGTTATGTCATTGTACATTGTTGTTTCCATATGTGTATTATTCCAATTGTTTTTGTCAATCGTCTGTGGACCCAAACAATGGTCCTTTTCAGGGCCAAAAAGTGTATCTTCCCTTGACCTTTTTTTTTTTAAATAACTCCCTGCACAATATCATTTTACAGTTGAGGAGGACTTCAATCATGGACAGGCTATTACAAGGGAGGGGGCACAGACATTAATTTCATAATCTTTTTGAATGTTTTAGTTTTTCATGAGTTGCTTGTTCTAAAAAATGTTTGGATCAATTTAAATACCCTATTCCTATGCATCTATTTTAAGTATTTAGAGGATATGCAACTATTCCTTCCTCTCAATATTTTTAGGGATTTATTTCCAATTATTAATCAATATTTTTAGGGATTTAACTCCAATTGTCAGGGACAGGGTTGCAACCCCTTCCCCCCATCATTACATAAAACAATTTAATGTACCTTTTTCCCTGTTTATTCACATATCTAAATATATTTATATATCCTGGACCCCCAATTCCCCATCGATATCACCCCTCCAAAATTATTAACCCCATCAATACCACCTTTCCAAAATCTATCTGTGTAAGAAAACCATTATATCTTATGATATAGTTTCCAAATCATAGAGGACGCCACCACAGGGGTCACCAAAGTCAAGCATCATCGGGCACGGTCAGTAATTGGGAGGGTGACCTTTCATTATAGCGAGAGGTCATCAATCTCGTGTACTTTATTTGTGTCAACGGCCATACCATGATGAACAAACCGGCTCTCGTTCGATCACCGAAGTCAAGCATCATCGGGCGCGGTCAGTACTTGGGAGGGTGACCATTCTTTTGCTGCTGTTGCGTGCTGTTGGCATTCTTTTGATTTTTGTAGATACTCCTTCAATGCTATCCCTGTAACTCGCTTAGACAAACACTACATTACTGTGTTTCTTCGTTTACATTATTGTGACACACACAGTTATGTCATTGTACATTGTTGTTTCCATATGTGTATTATTCCAATTGTTTTTGTCAATCGTCTGTGGACCCAAACAATGGTCCTTTTCAGGGCCAAAAAGTGTATCTTCCCTTGACCTTTTTTTTTTTAAATAACTCCCTGCACAATATCATTTTACAGTTGAGGAGGACTTCAATCATGGACAGGCTATTACAAGGGAGGGGGCACAGACATTAATTTCATAATCTTTTTGAATGTTTTAGTTTTTCATGAGTTGCTTGTTCTAAAAAATGTTTGGATCAATTTAAATACCCTATTCCTATGCATCTATTTTAAGTATTTAGAGGATATGCAACTATTCCTTCCTCTCAATATTTTTAGGGATTTATTTCCAATTATTAATCAATATTTTTAGGGATTTAACTCCAATTGTCAGGGACAGGGTTGCAACCCCTTCCCCCCATCATTACATAAAACAATTTAATGTACCTTTTTCCCTGTTTATTCACATATCTAAATATATTTATATATCCTGGACCCCCAATTCCCCATCGATATCACCCCTCCAAAATTATTAACCCCATCAATACCACCTTTCCAAAATCTATCTGTGTAAGAAAACCATTATATCTTATGATATAGTTTCCAAATCATAGAGGACGCCACCACAGGGGTCACCAAAGTCAAGCATCATCGGGCACGGTCAGTAATTGGGAGGGTGACCTTTCATTATAGCGAGAGGTCATCAATCTCGTGTACTTTATTTGTGTCAACGGCCATACCATGATGAACAAACCGGCTCTCGTTCGATCACCGAAGTCAAGCATCATCGGGCGCGGTCAGTACTTGGGAGGGTGACCATTCTTTTGCTGCTGTTGCGTGCTGTTGGCATTCTTTTGATTTTTGTAGATACTCCTTCAATGCTATCCCTGTAACTCGCTTAGACAAACACTACATTACTGTGTTTCTTCGTTTACATTATTGTGACACACACAGTTATGTCATTGTACATTGTTGTTTCCATATGTGTATTATTCCAATTGTTTTTGTCAATCGTCTGTGGACCCAAACAATGGTCCTTTTCAGGGCCAAAAAGTGTATCTTCCCTTGACCTTTTTTTTTTTAAATAACTCCCTGCACAATATCATTTTACAGTTGAGGAGGACTTCAATCATGGACAGGCTATTACAAGGGAGGGGGCACAGACATTAATTTCATAATCTTTTTGAATGTTTTAGTTTTTCATGAGTTGCTTGTTCTAAAAAATGTTTGGATCAATTTAAATACCCTATTCCTATGCATCTATTTTAAGTATTTAGAGGATATGCAACTATTCCTTCCTCTCAATATTTTTAGGGATTTATTTCCAATTATTAATCAATATTTTTAGGGATTTAACTCCAATTGTCAGGGACAGGGTTGCAACCCCTTCCCCCCATCATTACATAAAACAATTTAATGTACCTTTTTCCCTGTTTATTCACATATCTAAATATATTTATATATCCTGGACCCCCAATTCCCCATCGATATCACCCCTCCAAAATTATTAACCCCATCAATACCACCTTTCCAAAATCTATCTGTGTAAGAAAACCATTATATCTTATGATATAGTTTCCAAATCATAGAGGACGCCACCACAGGGGTCACCAAAGTCAAGCATCATCGGGCACGGTCAGTAATTGGGAGGGTGACCTTTCATTATAGCGAGAGGTCATCAATCTCGTGTACTTTATTTGTGTCAACGGCCATACCATGATGAACAAACCGGCTCTCGTTCGATCACCGAAGTCAAGCATCATCGGGCGCGGTCAGTACTTGGGAGGGTGACCATTCTTTTGCTGCTGTTGCGTGCTGTTGGCATTCTTTTGATTTTTGTAGATACTCCTTCAATGCTATCCCTGTAACTCGCTTAGACAAACACTACATTACTGTGTTTCTTCGTTTACATTATTGTGACACACACAGTTATGTCATTGTACATTGTTGTTTCCATATGTGTATTATTCCAATTGTTTTTGTCAATCGTCTGTGGACCCAAACAATGGTCCTTTTCAGGGCCAAAAAGTGTATCTTCCCTTGACCTTTTTTTTTTTAAATAACTCCCTGCACAATATCATTTTACAGTTGAGGAGGACTTCAATCATGGACAGGCTATTACAAGGGAGGGGGCACAGACATTAATTTCATAATCTTTTTGAATGTTTTAGTTTTTCATGAGTTGCTTGTTCTAAAAAATGTTTGGATCAATTTAAATACCCTATTCCTATGCATCTATTTTAAGTATTTAGAGGATATGCAACTATTCCTTCCTCTCAATATTTTTAGGGATTTATTTCCAATTATTAATCAATATTTTTAGGGATTTAACTCCAATTGTCAGGGACAGGGTTGCAACCCCTTCCCCCCATCATTACATAAAACAATTTAATGTACCTTTTTCCCTGTTTATTCACATATCTAAATATATTTATATATCCTGGACCCCCAATTCCCCATCGATATCACCCCTCCAAAATTATTAACCCCATCAATACCACCTTTCCAAAATCTATCTGTGTAAGAAAACCATTATATCTTATGATATAGTTTCCAAATCATAGAGGACGCCACCACAGGGGTCACCAAAGTCAAGCATCATCGGGCACGGTCAGTAATTGGGAGGGTGACCTTTCATTATAGCGAGAGGTCATCAATCTCGTGTACTTTATTTGTGTCAACGGCCATACCATGATGAACAAACCGGCTCTCGTTCGATCACCGAAGTCAAGCATCATCGGGCGCGGTCAGTACTTGGGAGGGTGACCATTCTTTTGCTGCTGTTGCGTGCTGTTGGCATTCTTTTGATTTTTGTAGATACTCCTTCAATGCTATCCCTGTAACTCGCTTAGACAAACACTACATTACTGTGTTTCTTCGTTTACATTATTGTGACACACACAGTTATGTCATTGTACATTGTTGTTTCCATATGTGTATTATTCCAATTGTTTTTGTCAATCGTCTGTGGACCCAAACAATGGTCCTTTTCAGGGCCAAAAAGTGTATCTTCCCTTGACCTTTTTTTTTTTAAATAACTCCCTGCACAATATCATTTTACAGTTGAGGAGGACTTCAATCATGGACAGGCTATTACAAGGGAGGGGGCACAGACATTAATTTCATAATCTTTTTGAATGTTTTAGTTTTTCATGAGTTGCTTGTTCTAAAAAATGTTTGGATCAATTTAAATACCCTATTCCTATGCATCTATTTTAAGTATTTAGAGGATATGCAACTATTCCTTCCTCTCAATATTTTTAGGGATTTATTTCCAATTATTAATCAATATTTTTAGGGATTTAACTCCAATTGTCAGGGACAGGGTTGCAACCCCTTCCCCCCATCATTACATAAAACAATTTAATGTACCTTTTTCCCTGTTTATTCACATATCTAAATATATTTATATATCCTGGACCCCCAATTCCCCATCGATATCACCCCTCCAAAATTATTAACCCCATCAATACCACCTTTCCAAAATCTATCTGTGTAAGAAAACCATTATATCTTATGATATAGTTTCCAAATCATAGAGGACGCCACCACAGGGGTCACCAAAGTCAAGCATCATCGGGCACGGTCAGTAATTGGGAGGGTGACCTTTCATTATAGCGAGAGGTCATCAATCTCGTGTACTTTATTTGTGTCAACGGCCATACCATGATGAACAAACCGGCTCTCGTTCGATCACCGAAGTCAAGCATCATCGGGCGCGGTCAGTACTTGGGAGGGTGACCATTCTTTTGCTGCTGTTGCGTGCTGTTGGCATTCTTTTGATTTTTGTAGATACTCCTTCAATGCTATCCCTGTAACTCGCTTAGACAAACACTACATTACTGTGTTTCTTCGTTTACATTATTGTGACACACACAGTTATGTCATTGTACATTGTTGTTTCCATATGTGTATTATTCCAATTGTTTTTGTCAATCGTCTGTGGACCCAAACAATGGTCCTTTTCAGGGCCAAAAAGTGTATCTTCCCTTGACCTTTTTTTTTTTAAATAACTCCCTGCACAATATCATTTTACAGTTGAGGAGGACTTCAATCATGGACAGGCTATTACAAGGGAGGGGGCACAGACATTAATTTCATAATCTTTTTGAATGTTTTAGTTTTTCATGAGTTGCTTGTTCTAAAAAATGTTTGGATCAATTTAAATACCCTATTCCTATGCATCTATTTTAAGTATTTAGAGGATATGCAACTATTCCTTCCTCTCAATATTTTTAGGGATTTATTTCCAATTATTAATCAATATTTTTAGGGATTTAACTCCAATTGTCAGGGACAGGGTTGCAACCCCTTCCCCCCATCATTACATAAAACAATTTAATGTACCTTTTTCCCTGTTTATTCACATATCTAAATATATTTATATATCCTGGACCCCCAATTCCCCATCGATATCACCCCTCCAAAATTATTAACCCCATCAATACCACCTTTCCAAAATCTATCTGTGTAAGAAAACCATTATATCTTATGATATAGTTTCCAAATCATAGAGGACGCCACCACAGGGGTCACCAAAGTCAAGCATCATCGGGCACGGTCAGTAATTGGGAGGGTGACCTTTCATTATAGCGAGAGGTCATCAATCTCGTGTACTTTATTTGTGTCAACGGCCATACCATGATGAACAAACCGGCTCTCGTTCGATCACCGAAGTCAAGCATCATCGGGCGCGGTCAGTACTTGGGAGGGTGACCATTCTTTTGCTGCTGTTGCGTGCTGTTGGCATTCTTTTGATTTTTGTAGATACTCCTTCAATGCTATCCCTGTAACTCGCTTAGACAAACACTACATTACTGTGTTTCTTCGTTTACATTATTGTGACACACACAGTTATGTCATTGTACATTGTTGTTTCCATATGTGTATTATTCCAATTGTTTTTGTCAATCGTCTGTGGACCCAAACAATGGTCCTTTTCAGGGCCAAAAAGTGTATCTTCCCTTGACCTTTTTTTTTTTAAATAACTCCCTGCACAATATCATTTTACAGTTGAGGAGGACTTCAATCATGGACAGGCTATTACAAGGGAGGGGGCACAGACATTAATTTCATAATCTTTTTGAATGTTTTAGTTTTTCATGAGTTGCTTGTTCTAAAAAATGTTTGGATCAATTTAAATACCCTATTCCTATGCATCTATTTTAAGTATTTAGAGGATATGCAACTATTCCTTCCTCTCAATATTTTTAGGGATTTATTTCCAATTATTAATCAATATTTTTAGGGATTTAACTCCAATTGTCAGGGACAGGGTTGCAACCCCTTCCCCCCATCATTACATAAAACAATTTAATGTACCTTTTTCCCTGTTTATTCACATATCTAAATATATTTATATATCCTGGACCCCCAATTCCCCATCGATATCACCCCTCCAAAATTATTAACCCCATCAATACCACCTTTCCAAAATCTATCTGTGTAAGAAAACCATTATATCTTATGATATAGTTTCCAAATCATAGAGGACGCCACCACAGGGGTCACCAAAGTCAAGCATCATCGGGCACGGTCAGTAATTGGGAGGGTGACCTTTCATTATAGCGAGAGGTCATCAATCTCGTGTACTTTATTTGTGTCAACGGCCATACCATGATGAACAAACCGGCTCTCGTTCGATCACCGAAGTCAAGCATCATCGGGCGCGGTCAGTACTTGGGAGGGTGACCATTCTTTTGCTGCTGTTGCGTGCTGTTGGCATTCTTTTGATTTTTGTAGATACTCCTTCAATGCTATCCCTGTAACTCGCTTAGACAAACACTACATTACTGTGTTTCTTCGTTTACATTATTGTGACACACACAGTTATGTCATTGTACATTGTTGTTTCCATATGTGTATTATTCCAATTGTTTTTGTCAATCGTCTGTGGACCCAAACAATGGTCCTTTTCAGGGCCAAAAAGTGTATCTTCCCTTGACCTTTTTTTTTTTAAATAACTCCCTGCACAATATCATTTTACAGTTGAGGAGGACTTCAATCATGGACAGGCTATTACAAGGGAGGGGGCACAGACATTAATTTCATAATCTTTTTGAATGTTTTAGTTTTTCATGAGTTGCTTGTTCTAAAAAATGTTTGGATCAATTTAAATACCCTATTCCTATGCATCTATTTTAAGTATTTAGAGGATATGCAACTATTCCTTCCTCTCAATATTTTTAGGGATTTATTTCCAATTATTAATCAATATTTTTAGGGATTTAACTCCAATTGTCAGGGACAGGGTTGCAACCCCTTCCCCCCATCATTACATAAAACAATTTAATGTACCTTTTTCCCTGTTTATTCACATATCTAAATATATTTATATATCCTGGACCCCCAATTCCCCATCGATATCACCCCTCCAAAATTATTAACCCCATCAATACCACCTTTCCAAAATCTATCTGTGTAAGAAAACCATTATATCTTATGATATAGTTTCCAAATCATAGAGGACGCCACCACAGGGGTCACCAAAGTCAAGCATCATCGGGCACGGTCAGTAATTGGGAGGGTGACCTTTCATTATAGCGAGAGGTCATCAATCTCGTGTACTTTATTTGTGTCAACGGCCATACCATGATGAACAAACCGGCTCTCGTTCGATCACCGAAGTCAAGCATCATCGGGCGCGGTCAGTACTTGGGAGGGTGACCATTCTTTTGCTGCTGTTGCGTGCTGTTGGCATTCTTTTGATTTTTGTAGATACTCCTTCAATGCTATCCCTGTAACTCGCTTAGACAAACACTACATTACTGTGTTTCTTCGTTTACATTATTGTGACACACACAGTTATGTCATTGTACATTGTTGTTTCCATATGTGTATTATTCCAATTGTATTTGTCAATCGTCTGTGGACCCAAACAATGGTCCTTTTCAGGGCCAAAAAGTGTATCTTCCCTTGACCTTTTTTTTTTTAAATAACTCCCTGCACAATATCATTTTACAGTTGAGGAGGACTTCAATCATGGACAGGCTATTACAAGGGAGGGGGCACAGACATTAATTTCATAATCTTTTTGAATGTTTTAGTTTTTCATGAGTTGCTTGTTCTAAAAAATGTTTGGATCAATTTAAATACCCTATTCCTATGCATCTATTTTAAGTATTTAGAGGATATGCAACTATTCCTTCCTCTCAATATTTTTAGGGATTTATTTCCAATTATTAATCAATATTTTTAGGGATTTAACTCCAATTGTCAGGGACAGGGTTGCAACCCCTTCCCCCCATCATTACATAAAACAATTTAATGTACCTTTTTCCCTGTTTATTCACATATCTAAATATATTTATATATCCTGGACCCCCAATTCCCCATCGATATCACCCCTCCAAAATTATTAACCCCATCAATACCACCTTTCCAAAATCTATCTGTGTAAGAAAACCATTATATCTTATGATATAGTTTCCAAATCATAGAGGACGCCACCACAGGGGTCACCAAAGTCAAGCATCATCGGGCACGGTCAGTAATTGGGAGGGTGACCTTTCATTATAGCGAGAGGTCATCAATCTCGTGTACTTTATTTGTGTCAACGGCCATACCATGATGAACAAACCGGCTCTCGTTCGATCACCGAAGTCAAGCATCATCGGGCGCGGTCAGTACTTGGGAGGGTGACCATTCTTTTGCTGCTGTTGCGTGCTGTTGGCATTCTTTTGATTTTTGTAGATACTCCTTCAATGCTATCCCTGTAACTCGCTTAGACAAACACTACATTACTGTGTTTCTTCGTTTACATTATTGTGACACACACAGTTATGTCATTGTACATTGTTGTTTCCATATGTGTATTATTCCAATTGTTTTTGTCAATCGTCTGTGGACCCAAACAATGGTCCTTTTCAGGGCCAAAAAGTGTATCTTCCCTTGACCTTTTTTTTTTTAAATAACTCCCTGCACAATATCATTTTACAGTTGAGGAGGACTTCAATCATGGACAGGCTATTACAAGGGAGGGGGCACAGACATTAATTTCATAATCTTTTTGAATGTTTTAGTTTTTCATGAGTTGCTTGTTCTAAAAAATGTTTGGATCAATTTAAATACCCTATTCCTATGCATCTATTTTAAGTATTTAGAGGATATGCAACTATTCCTTCCTCTCAATATTTTTAGGGATTTATTTCCAATTATTAATCAATATTTTTAGGGATTTAACTCCAATTGTCAGGGACAGGGTTGCAACCCCTTCCCCCCATCATTACATAAAACAATTTAATGTACCTTTTTCCCTGTTTATTCACATATCTAAATATATTTATATATCCTGGACCCCCAATTCCCCATCGATATCACCCCTCCAAAATTATTAACCCCATCAATACCACCTTTCCAAAATCTATCTGTGTAAGAAAACCATTATATCTTATGATATAGTTTCCAAATCATAGAGGACGCCACCACAGGGGTCACCAAAGTCAAGCATCATCGGGCACGGTCAGTAATTGGGAGGGTGACCTTTCATTATAGCGAGAGGTCATCAATCTCGTGTACTTTATTTGTGTCAACGGCCATACCATGATGAACAAACCGGCTCTCGTTCGATCACCGAAGTCAAGCATCATCGGGCGCGGTCAGTACTTGGGAGGGTGACCATTCTTTTGCTGCTGTTGCGTGCTGTTGGCATTCTTTTGATTTTTGTAGATACTCCTTCAATGCTATCCCTGTAACTCGCTTAGACAAACACTACATTACTGTGTTTCTTCGTTTACATTATTGTGACACACACAGTTATGTCATTGTACATTGTTGTTTCCATATGTGTATTATTCCAATTGTTTTTGTCAATCGTCTGTGGACCCAAACAATGGTCCTTTTCAGGGCCAAAAAGTGTATCTTCCCTTGACCTTTTTTTTTTTAAATAACTCCCTGCACAATATCATTTTACAGTTGAGGAGGACTTCAATCATGGACAGGCTATTACAAGGGAGGGGGCACAGACATTAATTTCATAATCTTTTTGAATGTTTTAGTTTTTCATGAGTTGCTTGTTCTAAAAAATGTTTGGATCAATTTAAATACCCTATTCCTATGCATCTATTTTAAGTATTTAGAGGATATGCAACTATTCCTTCCTCTCAATATTTTTAGGGATTTATTTCCAATTATTAATCAATATTTTTAGGGATTTAACTCCAATTGTCAGGGACAGGGTTGCAACCCCTTCCCCCCATCATTACATAAAACAATTTAATGTACCTTTTTCCCTGTTTATTCACATATCTAAATATATTTATATATCCTGGACCCCCAATTCCCCATCGATATCACCCCTCCAAAATTATTAACCCCATCAATACCACCTTTCCAAAATCTATCTGTGTAAGAAAACCATTATATCTTATGATATAGTTTCCAAATCATAGAGGACGCCACCACAGGGGTCACCAAAGTCAAGCATCATCGGGCACGGTCAGTAATTGGGAGGGTGACCTTTCATTATAGCGAGAGGTCATCAATCTCGTGTACTTTATTTGTGTCAACGGCCATACCATGATGAACAAACCGGCTCTCGTTCGATCACCGAAGTCAAGCATCATCGGGCGCGGTCAGTACTTGGGAGGGTGACCATTCTTTTGCTGCTGTTGCGTGCTGTTGGCATTCTTTTGATTTTTGTAGATACTCCTTCAATGCTATCCCTGTAACTCGCTTAGACAAACACTACATTACTGTGTTTCTTCGTTTACATTATTGTGACACACACAGTTATGTCATTGTACATTGTTGTTTCCATATGTGTATTATTCCAATTGTTTTTGTCAATCGTCTGTGGACCCAAACAATGGTCCTTTTCAGGGCCAAAAAGTGTATCTTCCCTTGACCTTTTTTTTTTTAAATAACTCCCTGCACAATATCATTTTACAGTTGAGGAGGACTTCAATCATGGACAGGCTATTACAAGGGAGGGGGCACAGACATTAATTTCATAATCTTTTTGAATGTTTTAGTTTTTCATGAGTTGCTTGTTCTAAAAAATGTTTGGATCAATTTAAATACCCTATTCCTATGCATCTATTTTAAGTATTTAGAGGATATGCAACTATTCCTTCCTCTCAATATTTTTAGGGATTTATTTCCAATTATTAATCAATATTTTTAGGGATTTAACTCCAATTGTCAGGGACAGGGTTGCAACCCCTTCCCCCCATCATTACATAAAACAATTTAATGTACCTTTTTCCCTGTTTATTCACATATCTAAATATATTTATATATCCTGGACCCCCAATTCCCCATCGATATCACCCCTCCAAAATTATTAACCCCATCAATACCACCTTTCCAAAATCTATCTGTGTAAGAAAACCATTATATCTTATGATATAGTTTCCAAATCATAGAGGACGCCACCACAGGGGTCACCAAAGTCAAGCATCATCGGGCACGGTCAGTAATTGGGAGGGTGACCTTTCATTATAGCGAGAGGTCATCAATCTCGTGTACTTTATTTGTGTCAACGGCCATACCATGATGAACAAACCGGCTCTCGTTCGATCACCGAAGTCAAGCATCATCGGGCGCGGTCAGTACTTGGGAGGGTGACCATTCTTTTGCTGCTGTTGCGTGCTGTTGGCATTCTTTTGATTTTTGTAGATACTCCTTCAATGCTATCCCTGTAACTCGCTTAGACAAACACTACATTACTGTGTTTCTTCGTTTACATTATTGTGACACACACAGTTATGTCATTGTACATTGTTGTTTCCATATGTGTATTATTCCAATTGTTTTTGTCAATCGTCTGTGGACCCAAACAATGGTCCTTTTCAGGGCCAAAAAGTGTATCTTCCCTTGACCTTTTTTTTTTTAAATAACTCCCTGCACAATATCATTTTACAGTTGAGGAGGACTTCAATCATGGACAGGCTATTACAAGGGAGGGGGCACAGACATTAATTTCATAATCTTTTTGAATGTTTTAGTTTTTCATGAGTTGCTTGTTCTAAAAAATGTTTGGATCAATTTAAATACCCTATTCCTATGCATCTATTTTAAGTATTTAGAGGATATGCAACTATTCCTTCCTCTCAATATTTTTAGGGATTTATTTCCAATTATTAATCAATATTTTTAGGGATTTAACTCCAATTGTCAGGGACAGGGTTGCAACCCCTTCCCCCCATCATTACATAAAACAATTTAATGTACCTTTTTCCCTGTTTATTCACATATCTAAATATATTTATATATCCTGGACCCCCAATTCCCCATCGATATCACCCCTCCAAAATTATTAACCCCATCAATACCACCTTTCCAAAATCTATCTGTGTAAGAAAACCATTATATCTTATGATATATGTTTCCAAATCATAGAGGACGCCACCACAGGGGTCACCAAAGTCAAGCATCATCGGGCACGGTCAGTAATTGGGAGGGTGACCTTTCATTATAGCGAGAGGTCATCAATCTCGTGTACTTTATTTGTGTCAACGGCCATACCATGATGAACAAACCGGCTCTCGTTCGATCACCGAAGTCAAGCATCATCGGGCGCGGTCAGTACTTGGGAGGGTGACCATTCTTTTGCTGCTGTTGCGTGCTGTTGGCATTCTTTTGATTTTTGTAGATACTCCTTCAATGCTATCCCTGTAACTCGCTTAGACAAACACTACATTACTGTGTTTCTTCGTTTACATTATTGTGACACACACAGTTATGTCATTGTACATTGTTGTTTCCATATGTGTATTATTCCAATTGTTTTTGTCAATCGTCTGTGGACCCAAACAATGGTCCTTTTCAGGGCCAAAAAGTGTATCTTCCCTTGACCTTTTTTTTTTTAAATAACTCCCTGCACAATATCATTTTACAGTTGAGGAGGACTTCAATCATGGACAGGCTATTACAAGGGAGGGGGCACAGACATTAATTTCATAATCTTTTTGAATGTTTTAGTTTTTCATGAGTTGCTTGTTCTAAAAAATGTTTGGATCAATTTAAATACCCTATTCCTATGCATCTATTTTAAGTATTTAGAGGATATGCAACTATTCCTTCCTCTCAATATTTTTAGGGATTTATTTCCAATTATTAATCAATATTTTTAGGGATTTAACTCCAATTGTCAGGGACAGGGTTGCAACCCCTTCCCCCCATCATTACATAAAACAATTTAATGTACCTTTTTCCCTGTTTATTCACATATCTAAATATATTTATATATCCTGGACCCCCAATTCCCCATCGATATCACCCCTCCAAAATTATTAACCCCATCAATACCACCTTTCCAAAATCTATCTGTGTAAGAAAACCATTATATCTTATGATATAGTTTCCAAATCATAGAGGACGCCACCACAGGGGTCACCAAAGTCAAGCATCATCGGGCACGGTCAGTAATTGGGAGGGTGACCTTTCATTATAGCGAGAGGTCATCAATCTCGTGTACTTTATTTGTGTCAACGGCCATACCATGATGAACAAACCGGCTCTCGTTCGATCACCGAAGTCAAGCATCATCGGGCGCGGTCAGTACTTGGGAGGGTGACCATTCTTTTGCTGCTGTTGCGTGCTGTTGGCATTCTTTTGATTTTTGTAGATACTCCTTCAATGCTATCCCTGTAACTCGCTTAGACAAACACTACATTACTGTGTTTCTTCGTTTACATTATTGTGACACACACAGTTATGTCATTGTACATTGTTGTTTCCATATGTGTATTATTCCAATTGTTTTTGTCAATCGTCTGTGGACCCAAACAATGGTCCTTTTCAGGGCCAAAAAGTGTATCTTCCCTTGACCTTTTTTTTTTTAAATAACTCCCTGCACAATATCATTTTACAGTTGAGGAGGACTTCAATCATGGACAGGCTATTACAAGGGAGGGGGCACAGACATTAATTTCATAATCTTTTTGAATGTTTTAGTTTTTCATGAGTTGCTTGTTCTAAAAAATGTTTGGATCAATTTAAATACCCTATTCCTATGCATCTATTTTAAGTATTTAGAGGATATGCAACTATTCCTTCCTCTCAATATTTTTAGGGATTTATTTCCAATTATTAATCAATATTTTTAGGGATTTAACTCCAATTGTCAGGGACAGGGTTGCAACCCCTTCCCCCCATCATTACATAAAACAATTTAATGTACCTTTTTCCCTGTTTATTCACATATCTAAATATATTTATATATCCTGGACCCCCAATTCCCCATCGATATCACCCCTCCAAAATTATTAACCCCATCAATACCACCTTTCCAAAATCTATCTGTGTAAGAAAACCATTATATCTTATGATATAGTTTCCAAATCATAGAGGACGCCACCACAGGGGTCACCAAAGTCAAGCATCATCGGGCACGGTCAGTAATTGGGAGGGTGACCTTTCATTATAGCGAGAGGTCATCAATCTCGTGTACTTTATTTGTGTCAACGGCCATACCATGATGAACAAACCGGCTCTCGTTCGATCACCGAAGTCAAGCATCATCGGGCGCGGTCAGTACTTGGGAGGGTGACCATTCTTTTGCTGCTGTTGCGTGCTGTTGGCATTCTTTTGATTTTTGTAGATACTCCTTCAATGCTATCCCTGTAACTCGCTTAGACAAACACTACATTACTGTGTTTCTTCGTTTACATTATTGTGACACACACAGTTATGTCATTGTACATTGTTGTTTCCATATGTGTATTATTCCAATTGTTTTTGTCAATCGTCTGTGGACCCAAACAATGGTCCTTTTCAGGGCCAAAAAGTGTATCTTCCCTTGACCTTTTTTTTTTTAAATAACTCCCTGCACAATATCATTTTACAGTTGAGGAGGACTTCAATCATGGACAGGCTATTACAAGGGAGGGGGCACAGACATTAATTTCATAATCTTTTTGAATGTTTTAGTTTTTCATGAGTTGCTTGTTCTAAAAAATGTTTGGATCAATTTAAATACCCTATTCCTATGCATCTATTTTAAGTATTTAGAGGATATGCAACTATTCCTTCCTCTCAATATTTTTAGGGATTTATTTCCAATTATTAATCAATATTTTTAGGGATTTAACTCCAATTGTCAGGGACAGGGTTGCAACCCCTTCCCCCCATCATTACATAAAACAATTTAATGTACCTTTTTCCCTGTTTATTCACATATCTAAATATATTTATATATCCTGGACCCCCAATTCCCCATCGATATCACCCCTCCAAAATTATTAACCCCATCAATACCACCTTTCCAAAATCTATCTGTGTAAGAAAACCATTATATCTTATGATATAGTTTCCAAATCATAGAGGACGCCACCACAGGGGTCACCAAAGTCAAGCATCATCGGGCACGGTCAGTAATTGGGAGGGTGACCTTTCATTATAGCGAGAGGTCATCAATCTCGTGTACTTTATTTGTGTCAACGGCCATACCATGATGAACAAACCGGCTCTCGTTCGATCACCGAAGTCAAGCATCATCGGGCGCGGTCAGTACTTGGGAGGGTGACCATTCTTTTGCTGCTGTTGCGTGCTGTTGGCATTCTTTTGATTTTTGTAGATACTCCTTCAATGCTATCCCTGTAACTCGCTTAGACAAACACTACATTACTGTGTTTCTTCGTTTACATTATTGTGACACACACAGTTATGTCATTGTACATTGTTGTTTCCATATGTGTATTATTCCAATTGTTTTTGTCAATCGTCTGTGGACCCAAACAATGGTCCTTTTCAGGGCCAAAAAGTGTATCTTCCCTTGACCTTTTTTTTTTTAAATAACTCCCTGCACAATATCATTTTACAGTTGAGGAGGACTTCAATCATGGACAGGCTATTACAAGGGAGGGGGCACAGACATTAATTTCATAATCTTTTTGAATGTTTTAGTTTTTCATGAGTTGCTTGTTCTAAAAAATGTTTGGATCAATTTAAATACCCTATTCCTATGCATCTATTTTAAGTATTTAGAGGATATGCAACTATTCCTTCCTCTCAATATTTTTAGGGATTTATTTCCAATTATTAATCAATATTTTTAGGGATTTAACTCCAATTGTCAGGGACAGGGTTGCAACCCCTTCCCCCCATCATTACATAAAACAATTTAATGTACCTTTTTCCCTGTTTATTCACATATCTAAATATATTTATATATCCTGGACCCCCAATTCCCCATCGATATCACCCCTCCAAAATTATTAACCCCATCAATACCACCTTTCCAAAATCTATCTGTGTAAGAAAACCATTATATCTTATGATATAGTTTCCAAATCATAGAGGACGCCACCACAGGGGTCACCAAAGTCAAGCATCATCGGGCACGGTCAGTAATTGGGAGGGTGACCTTTCATTATAGCGAGAGGTCATCAATCTCGTGTACTTTATTTGTGTCAACGGCCATACCATGATGAACAAACCGGCTCTCGTTCGATCACCGAAGTCAAGCATCATCGGGCGCGGTCAGTACTTGGGAGGGTGACCATTCTTTTGCTGCTGTTGCGTGCTGTTGGCATTCTTTTGATTTTTGTAGATACTCCTTCAATGCTATCCCTGTAACTCGCTTAGACAAACACTACATTACTGTGTTTCTTCGTTTACATTATTGTGACACACACAGTTATGTCATTGTACATTGTTGTTTCCATATGTGTATTATTCCAATTGTTTTTGTCAATCGTCTGTGGACCCAAACAATGGTCCTTTTCAGGGCCAAAAAGTGTATCTTCCCTTGACCTTTTTTTTTTTAAATAACTCCCTGCACAATATCATTTTACAGTTGAGGAGGACTTCAATCATGGACAGGCTATTACAAGGGAGGGGGCACAGACATTAATTTCATAATCTTTTTGAATGTTTTAGTTTTTCATGAGTTGCTTGTTCTAAAAAATGTTTGGATCAATTTAAATACCCTATTCCTATGCATCTATTTTAAGTATTTAGAGGATATGCAACTATTCCTTCCTCTCAATATTTTTAGGGATTTATTTCCAATTATTAATCAATATTTTTAGGGATTTAACTCCAATTGTCAGGGACAGGGTTGCAACCCCTTCCCCCCATCATTACATAAAACAATTTAATGTACCTTTTTCCCTGTTTATTCACATATCTAAATATATTTATATATCCTGGACCCCCAATTCCCCATCGATATCACCCCTCCAAAATTATTAACCCCATCAATACCACCTTTCCAAAATCTATCTGTGTAAGAAAACCATTATATCTTATGATATAGTTTCCAAATCATAGAGGACGCCACCACAGGGGTCACCAAAGTCAAGCATCATCGGGCACGGTCAGTAATTGGGAGGGTGACCTTTCATTATAGCGAGAGGTCATCAATCTCGTGTACTTTATTTGTGTCAACGGCCATACCATGATGAACAAACCGGCTCTCGTTCGATCACCGAAGTCAAGCATCATCGGGCGCGGTCAGTACTTGGGAGGGTGACCATTCTTTTGCTGCTGTTGCGTGCTGTTGGCATTCTTTTGATTTTTGTAGATACTCCTTCAATGCTATCCCTGTAACTCGCTTAGACAAACACTACATTACTGTGTTTCTTCGTTTACATTATTGTGACACACACAGTTATGTCATTGTACATTGTTGTTTCCATATGTGTATTATTCCAATTGTTTTTGTCAATCGTCTGTGGACCCAAACAATGGTCCTTTTCAGGGCCAAAAAGTGTATCTTCCCTTGACCTTTTTTTTTTTAAATAACTCCCTGCACAATATCATTTTACAGTTGAGGAGGACTTCAATCATGGACAGGCTATTACAAGGGAGGGGGCACAGACATTAATTTCATAATCTTTTTGAATGTTTTAGTTTTTCATGAGTTGCTTGTTCTAAAAAATGTTTGGATCAATTTAAATACCCTATTCCTATGCATCTATTTTAAGTATTTAGAGGATATGCAACTATTCCTTCCTCTCAATATTTTTAGGGATTTATTTCCAATTATTAATCAATATTTTTAGGGATTTAACTCCAATTGTCAGGGACAGGGTTGCAACCCCTTCCCCCCATCATTACATAAAACAATTTAATGTACCTTTTTCCCTGTTTATTCACATATCTAAATATATTTATATATCCTGGACCCCCAATTCCCCATCGATATCACCCCTCCAAAATTATTAACCCCATCAATACCACCTTTCCAAAATCTATCTGTGTAAGAAAACCATTATATCTTATGATATAGTTTCCAAATCATAGAGGACGCCACCACAGGGGTCACCAAAGTCAAGCATCATCGGGCACGGTCAGTAATTGGGAGGGTGACCTTTCATTATAGCGAGAGGTCATCAATCTCGTGTACTTTATTTGTGTCAACGGCCATACCATGATGAACAAACCGGCTCTCGTTCGATCACCGAAGTCAAGCATCATCGGGCGCGGTCAGTACTTGGGAGGGTGACCATTCTTTTGCTGCTGTTGCGTGCTGTTGGCATTCTTTTGATTTTTGTAGATACTCCTTCAATGCTATCCCTGTAACTCGCTTAGACAAACACTACATTACTGTGTTTCTTCGTTTACATTATTGTGACACACACAGTTATGTCATTGTACATTGTTGTTTCCATATGTGTATTATTCCAATTGTTTTTGTCAATCGTCTGTGGACCCAAACAATGGTCCTTTTCAGGGCCAAAAAGTGTATCTTCCCTTGACCTTTTTTTTTTTAAATAACTCCCTGCACAATATCATTTTACAGTTGAGGAGGACTTCAATCATGGACAGGCTATTACAAGGGAGGGGGCACAGACATTAATTTCATAATCTTTTTGAATGTTTTAGTTTTTCATGAGTTGCTTGTTCTAAAAAATGTTTGGATCAATTTAAATACCCTATTCCTATGCATCTATTTTAAGTATTTAGAGGATATGCAACTATTCCTTCCTCTCAATATTTTTAGGGATTTATTTCCAATTATTAATCAATATTTTTAGGGATTTAACTCCAATTGTCAGGGACAGGGTTGCAACCCCTTCCCCCCATCATTACATAAAACAATTTAATGTACCTTTTTCCCTGTTTATTCACATATCTAAATATATTTATATATCCTGGACCCCCAATTCCCCATCGATATCACCCCTCCAAAATTATTAACCCCATCAATACCACCTTTCCAAAATCTATCTGTGTAAGAAAACCATTATATCTTATGATATAGTTTCCAAATCATAGAGGACGCCACCACAGGGGTCACCAAAGTCAAGCATCATCGGGCACGGTCAGTAATTGGGAGGGTGACCTTTCATTATAGCGAGAGGTCATCAATCTCGTGTACTTTATTTGTGTCAACGGCCATACCATGATGAACAAACCGGCTCTCGTTCGATCACCGAAGTCAAGCATCATCGGGCGCGGTCAGTACTTGGGAGGGTGACCATTCTTTTGCTGCTGTTGCGTGCTGTTGGCATTCTTTTGATTTTTGTAGATACTCCTTCAATGCTATCCCTGTAACTCGCTTAGACAAACACTACATTACTGTGTTTCTTCGTTTACATTATTGTGACACACACAGTTATGTCATTGTACATTGTTGTTTCCATATGTGTATTATTCCAATTGTTTTTGTCAATCGTCTGTGGACCCAAACAATGGTCCTTTTCAGGGCCAAAAAGTGTATCTTCCCTTGACCTTTTTTTTTTTAAATAACTCCCTGCACAATATCATTTTACAGTTGAGGAGGACTTCAATCATGGACAGGCTATTACAAGGGAGGGGGCACAGACATTAATTTCATAATCTTTTTGAATGTTTTAGTTTTTCATGAGTTGCTTGTTCTAAAAAATGTTTGGATCAATTTAAATACCCTATTCCTATGCATCTATTTTAAGTATTTAGAGGATATGCAACTATTCCTTCCTCTCAATATTTTTAGGGATTTATTTCCAATTATTAATCAATATTTTTAGGGATTTAACTCCAATTGTCAGGGACAGGGTTGCAACCCCTTCCCCCCATCATTACATAAAACAATTTAATGTACCTTTTTCCCTGTTTATTCACATATCTAAATATATTTATATATCCTGGACCCCCAATTCCCCATCGATATCACCCCTCCAAAATTATTAACCCCATCAATACCACCTTTCCAAAATCTATCTGTGTAAGAAAACCATTATATCTTATGATATAGTTTCCAAATCATAGAGGACGCCACCACAGGGGTCACCAAAGTCAAGCATCATCGGGCACGGTCAGTAATTGGGAGGGTGACCTTTCATTATAGCGAGAGGTCATCAATCTCGTGTACTTTATTTGTGTCAACGGCCATACCATGATGAACAAACCGGCTCTCGTTCGATCACCGAAGTCAAGCATCATCGGGCGCGGTCAGTACTTGGGAGGGTGACCATTCTTTTGCTGCTGTTGCGTGCTGTTGGCATTCTTTTGATTTTTGTAGATACTCCTTCAATGCTATCCCTGTAACTCGCTTAGACAAACACTACATTACTGTGTTTCTTCGTTTACATTATTGTGACACACACAGTTATGTCATTGTACATTGTTGTTTCCATATGTGTATTATTCCAATTGTTTTTGTCAATCGTCTGTGGACCCAAACAATGGTCCTTTTCAGGGCCAAAAAGTGTATCTTCCCTTGACCTTTTTTTTTTTAAATAACTCCCTGCACAATATCATTTTACAGTTGAGGAGGACTTCAATCATGGACAGGCTATTACAAGGGAGGGGGCACAGACATTAATTTCATAATCTTTTTGAATGTTTTAGTTTTTCATGAGTTGCTTGTTCTAAAAAATGTTTGGATCAATTTAAATACCCTATTCCTATGCATCTATTTTAAGTATTTAGAGGATATGCAACTATTCCTTCCTCTCAATATTTTTAGGGATTTATTTCCAATTATTAATCAATATTTTTAGGGATTTAACTCCAATTGTCAGGGACAGGGTTGCAACCCCTTCCCCCCATCATTACATAAAACAATTTAATGTACCTTTTTCCCTGTTTATTCACATATCTAAATATATTTATATATCCTGGACCCCCAATTCCCCATCGATATCACCCCTCCAAAATTATTAACCCCATCAATACCACCTTTCCAAAATCTATCTGTGTAAGAAAACCATTATATCTTATGATATAGTTTCCAAATCATAGAGGACGCCACCACAGGGGTCACCAAAGTCAAGCATCATCGGGCACGGTCAGTAATTGGGAGGGTGACCTTTCATTATAGCGAGAGGTCATCAATCTCGTGTACTTTATTTGTGTCAACGGCCATACCATGATGAACAAACCGGCTCTCGTTCGATCACCGAAGTCAAGCATCATCGGGCGCGGTCAGTACTTGGGAGGGTGACCATTCTTTTGCTGCTGTTGCGTGCTGTTGGCATTCTTTTGATTTTTGTAGATACTCCTTCAATGCTATCCCTGTAACTCGCTTAGACAAACACTACATTACTGTGTTTCTTCGTTTACATTATTGTGACACACACAGTTATGTCATTGTACATTGTTGTTTCCATATGTGTATTATTCCAATTGTTTTTGTCAATCGTCTGTGGACCCAAACAATGGTCCTTTTCAGGGCCAAAAAGTGTATCTTCCCTTGACCTTTTTTTTTTTAAATAACTCCCTGCACAATATCATTTTACAGTTGAGGAGGACTTCAATCATGGACAGGCTATTACAAGGGAGGGGGCACAGACATTAATTTCATAATCTTTTTGAATGTTTTAGTTTTTCATGAGTTGCTTGTTCTAAAAAATGTTTGGATCAATTTAAATACCCTATTCCTATGCATCTATTTTAAGTATTTAGAGGATATGCAACTATTCCTTCCTCTCAATATTTTTAGGGATTTATTTCCAATTATTAATCAATATTTTTAGGGATTTAACTCCAATTGTCAGGGACAGGGTTGCAACCCCTTCCCCCCATCATTACATAAAACAATTTAATGTACCTTTTTCCCTGTTTATTCACATATCTAAATATATTTATATATCCTGGACCCCCAATTCCCCATCGATATCACCCCTCCAAAATTATTAACCCCATCAATACCACCTTTCCAAAATCTATCTGTGTAAGAAAACCATTATATCTTATGATATAGTTTCCAAATCATAGAGGACGCCACCACAGGGGTCACCAAAGTCAAGCATCATCGGGCACGGTCAGTAATTGGGAGGGTGACCTTTCATTATAGCGAGAGGTCATCAATCTCGTGTACTTTATTTGTGTCAACGGCCATACCATGATGAACAAACCGGCTCTCGTTCGATCACCGAAGTCAAGCATCATCGGGCGCGGTCAGTACTTGGGAGGGTGACCATTCTTTTGCTGCTGTTGCGTGCTGTTGGCATTCTTTTGATTTTTGTAGATACTCCTTCAATGCTATCCCTGTAACTCGCTTAGACAAACACTACATTACTGTGTTTCTTCGTTTACATTATTGTGACACACACAGTTATGTCATTGTACATTGTTGTTTCCATATGTGTATTATTCCAATTGTTTTTGTCAATCGTCTGTGGACCCAAACAATGGTCCTTTTCAGGGCCAAAAAGTGTATCTTCCCTTGACCTTTTTTTTTTTAAATAACTCCCTGCACAATATCATTTTACAGTTGAGGAGGACTTCAATCATGGACAGGCTATTACAAGGGAGGGGGCACAGACATTAATTTCATAATCTTTTTGAATGTTTTAGTTTTTCATGAGTTGCTTGTTCTAAAAAATGTTTGGATCAATTTAAATACCCTATTCCTATGCATCTATTTTAAGTATTTAGAGGATATGCAACTATTCCTTCCTCTCAATATTTTTAGGGATTTATTTCCAATTATTAATCAATATTTTTAGGGATTTAACTCCAATTGTCAGGGACAGGGTTGCAACCCCTTCCCCCCATCATTACATAAAACAATTTAATGTACCTTTTTCCCTGTTTATTCACATATCTAAATATATTTATATATCCTGGACCCCCAATTCCCCATCGATATCACCCCTCCAAAATTATTAACCCCATCAATACCACCTTTCCAAAATCTATCTGTGTAAGAAAACCATTATATCTTATGATATAGTTTCCAAATCATAGAGGACGCCACCACAGGGGTCACCAAAGTCAAGCATCATCGGGCACGGTCAGTAATTGGGAGGGTGACCTTTCATTATAGCGAGAGGTCATCAATCTCGTGTACTTTATTTGTGTCAACGGCCATACCATGATGAACAAACCGGCTCTCGTTCGATCACCGAAGTCAAGCATCATCGGGCGCGGTCAGTACTTGGGAGGGTGACCATTCTTTTGCTGCTGTTGCGTGCTGTTGGCATTCTTTTGATTTTTGTAGATACTCCTTCAATGCTATCCCTGTAACTCGCTTAGACAAACACTACATTACTGTGTTTCTTCGTTTACATTATTGTGACACACACAGTTATGTCATTGTACATTGTTGTTTCCATATGTGTATTATTCCAATTGTTTTTGTCAATCGTCTGTGGACCCAAACAATGGTCCTTTTCAGGGCCAAAAAGTGTATCTTCCCTTGACCTTTTTTTTTTTAAATAACTCCCTGCACAATATCATTTTACAGTTGAGGAGGACTTCAATCATGGACAGGCTATTACAAGGGAGGGGGCACAGACATTAATTTCATAATCTTTTTGAATGTTTTAGTTTTTCATGAGTTGCTTGTTCTAAAAAATGTTTGGATCAATTTAAATACCCTATTCCTATGCATCTATTTTAAGTATTTAGAGGATATGCAACTATTCCTTCCTCTCAATATTTTTAGGGATTTATTTCCAATTATTAATCAATATTTTTAGGGATTTAACTCCAATTGTCAGGGACAGGGTTGCAACCCCTTCCCCCCATCATTACATAAAACAATTTAATGTACCTTTTTCCCTGTTTATTCACATATCTAAATATATTTATATATCCTGGACCCCCAATTCCCCATCGATATCACCCCTCCAAAATTATTAACCCCATCAATACCACCTTTCCAAAATCTATCTGTGTAAGAAAACCATTATATCTTATGATATAGTTTCCAAATCATAGAGGACGCCACCACAGGGGTCACCAAAGTCAAGCATCATCGGGCACGGTCAGTAATTGGGAGGGTGACCTTTCATTATAGCGAGAGGTCATCAATCTCGTGTACTTTATTTGTGTCAACGGCCATACCATGATGAACAAACCGGCTCTCGTTCGATCACCGAAGTCAAGCATCATCGGGCGCGGTCAGTACTTGGGAGGGTGACCATTCTTTTGCTGCTGTTGCTTGCTGTTGGCATTCTTTTGATTTTTGTAGATACTCCTTCAATGCTATCCCTGTAACTCGCTTAGACAAACACTACATTACTGTGTTTCTTCGTTTACATTATTGTGACACACACAGTTATGTCATTGTACATTGTTGTTTCCATATGTGTATTATTCCAATTGTTTTTGTCAATCGTCTGTGGACCCAAACAATGGTCCTTTTCAGGGCCAAAAAGTGTATCTTCCCTTGACCTTTTTTTTTTTAAATAACTCCCTGCACAATATCATTTTACAGTTGAGGAGGACTTCAATCATGGACAGGCTATTACAAGGGAGGGGGCACAGACATTAATTTCATAATCTTTTTGAATGTTTTAGTTTTTCATGAGTTGCTTGTTCTAAAAAATGTTTGGATCAATTTAAATACCCTATTCCTATGCATCTATTTTAAGTATTTAGAGGATATGCAACTATTCCTTCCTCTCAATATTTTTAGGGATTTATTTCCAATTATTAATCAATATTTTTAGGGATTTAACTCCAATTGTCAGGGACAGGGTTGCAACCCCTTCCCCCCATCATTACATAAAACAATTTAATGTACCTTTTTCCCTGTTTATTCACATATCTAAATATATTTATATATCCTGGACCCCCAATTCCCCATCGATATCACCCCTCCAAAATTATTAACCCCATCAATACCACCTTTCCAAAATCTATCTGTGTAAGAAAACCATTATATCTTATGATATAGTTTCCAAATCATAGAGGACGCCACCACAGGGGTCACCAAAGTCAAGCATCATCGGGCACGGTCAGTAATTGGGAGGGTGACCTTTCATTATAGCGAGAGGTCATCAATCTCGTGTACTTTATTTGTGTCAACGGCCATACCATGATGAACAAACCGGCTCTCGTTCGATCACCGAAGTCAAGCATCATCGGGCGCGGTCAGTACTTGGGAGGGTGACCATTCTTTTGCTGCTGTTGCGTGCTGTTGGCATTCTTTTGATTTTTGTAGATACTCCTTCAATGCTATCCCTGTAACTCGCTTAGACAAACACTACATTACTGTGTTTCTTCGTTTACATTATTGTGACACACACAGTTATGTCATTGTACATTGTTGTTTCCATATGTGTATTATTCCAATTGTTTTTGTCAATCGTCTGTGGACCCAAACAATGGTCCTTTTCAGGGCCAAAAAGTGTATCTTCCCTTGACCTTTTTTTTTTTAAATAACTCCCTGCACAATATCATTTTACAGTTGAGGAGGACTTCAATCATGGACAGGCTATTACAAGGGAGGGGGCACAGACATTAATTTCATAATCTTTTTGAATGTTTTAGTTTTTCATGAGTTGCTTGTTCTAAAAAATGTTTGGATCAATTTAAATACCCTATTCCTATGCATCTATTTTAAGTATTTAGAGGATATGCAACTATTCCTTCCTCTCAATATTTTTAGGGATTTATTTCCAATTATTAATCAATATTTTTAGGGATTTAACTCCAATTGTCAGGGACAGGGTTGCAACCCCTTCCCCCCATCATTACATAAAACAATTTAATGTACCTTTTTCCCTGTTTATTCACATATCTAAATATATTTATATATCCTGGACCCCCAATTCCCCATCGATATCACCCCTCCAAAATTATTAACCCCATCAATACCACCTTTCCAAAATCTATCTGTGTAAGAAAACCATTATATCTTATGATATAGTTTCCAAATCATAGAGGACGCCACCACAGGGGTCACCAAAGTCAAGCATCATCGGGCACGGTCAGTAATTGGGAGGGTGACCTTTCATTATAGCGAGAGGTCATCAATCTCGTGTACTTTATTTGTGTCAACGGCCATACCATGATGAACAAACCGGCTCTCGTTCGATCACCGAAGTCAAGCATCATCGGGCGCGGTCAGTACTTGGGAGGGTGACCATTCTTTTGCTGCTGTTGCGTGCTGTTGGCATTCTTTTGATTTTTGTAGATACTCCTTCAATGCTATCCCTGTAACTCGCTTAGACAAACACTACATTACTGTGTTTCTTCGTTTACATTATTGTGACACACACAGTTATGTCATTGTACATTGTTGTTTCCATATGTGTATTATTCCAATTGTTTTTGTCAATCGTCTGTGGACCCAAACAATGGTCCTTTTCAGGGCCAAAAAGTGTATCTTCCCTTGACCTTTTTTTTTTTAAATAACTCCCTGCACAATATCATTTTACAGTTGAGGAGGACTTCAATCATGGACAGGCTATTACAAGGGAGGGGGCACAGACATTAATTTCATAATCTTTTTGAATGTTTTAGTTTTTCATGAGTTGCTTGTTCTAAAAAATGTTTGGATCAATTTAAATACCCTATTCCTATGCATCTATTTTAAGTATTTAGAGGATATGCAACTATTCCTTCCTCTCAATATTTTTAGGGATTTATTTCCAATTATTAATCAATATTTTTAGGGATTTAACTCCAATTGTCAGGGACAGGGTTGCAACCCCTTCCCCCCATCATTACATAAAACAATTTAATGTACCTTTTTCCCTGTTTATTCACATATCTAAATATATTTATATATCCTGGACCCCCAATTCCCCATCGATATCACCCCTCCAAAATTATTAACCCCATCAATACCACCTTTCCAAAATCTATCTGTGTAAGAAAACCATTATATCTTATGATATAGTTTCCAAATCATAGAGGACGCCACCACAGGGGTCACCAAAGTCAAGCATCATCGGGCACGGTCAGTAATTGGGAGGGTGACCTTTCATTATAGCGAGAGGTCATCAATCTCGTGTACTTTATTTGTGTCAACGGCCATACCATGATGAACAAACCGGCTCTCGTTCGATCACCGAAGTCAAGCATCATCGGGCGCGGTCAGTACTTGGGAGGGTGACCATTCTTTTGCTGCTGTTGCGTGCTGTTGGCATTCTTTTGATTTTTGTAGATACTCCTTCAATGCTATCCCTGTAACTCGCTTAGACAAACACTACATTACTGTGTTTCTTCGTTTACATTATTGTGACACACACAGTTATGTCATTGTACATTGTTGTTTCCATATGTGTATTATTCCAATTGTTTTTGTCAATCGTCTGTGGACCCAAACAATGGTCCTTTTCAGGGCCAAAAAGTGTATCTTCCCTTGACCTTTTTTTTTTTAAATAACTCCCTGCACAATATCATTTTACAGTTGAGGAGGACTTCAATCATGGACAGGCTATTACAAGGGAGGGGGCACAGACATTAATTTCATAATCTTTTTGAATGTTTTAGTTTTTCATGAGTTGCTTGTTCTAAAAAATGTTTGGATCAATTTAAATACCCTATTCCTATGCATCTATTTTAAGTATTTAGAGGATATGCAACTATTCCTTCCTCTCAATATTTTTAGGGATTTATTTCCAATTATTAATCAATATTTTTAGGGATTTAACTCCAATTGTCAGGGACAGGGTTGCAACCCCTTCCCCCCATCATTACATAAAACAATTTAATGTACCTTTTTCCCTGTTTATTCACATATCTAAATATATTTATATATCCTGGACCCCCAATTCCCCATCGATATCACCCCTCCAAAATTATTAACCCCATCAATACCACCTTTCCAAAATCTATCTGTGTAAGAAAACCATTATATCTTATGATATAGTTTCCAAATCATAGAGGACGCCACCACAGGGGTCACCAAAGTCAAGCATCATCGGGCACGGTCAGTAATTGGGAGGGTGACCTTTCATTATAGCGAGAGGTCATCAATCTCGTGTACTTTATTTGTGTCAACGGCCATACCATGATGAACAAACCGGCTCTCGTTCGATCACCGAAGTCAAGCATCATCGGGCGCGGTCAGTACTTGGGAGGGTGACCATTCTTTTGCTGCTGTTGCGTGCTGTTGGCATTCTTTTGATTTTTGTAGATACTCCTTCAATGCTATCCCTGTAACTCGCTTAGACAAACACTACATTACTGTGTTTCTTCGTTTACATTATTGTGACACACACAGTTATGTCATTGTACATTGTTGTTTCCATATGTGTATTATTCCAATTGTTTTTGTCAATCGTCTGTGGACCCAAACAATGGTCCTTTTCAGGGCCAAAAAGTGTATCTTCCCTTGACCTTTTTTTTTTTAAATAACTCCCTGCACAATATCATTTTACAGTTGAGGAGGACTTCAATCATGGACAGGCTATTACAAGGGAGGGGGCACAGACATTAATTTCATAATCTTTTTGAATGTTTTAGTTTTTCATGAGTTGCTTGTTCTAAAAAATGTTTGGATCAATTTAAATACCCTATTCCTATGCATCTATTTTAAGTATTTAGAGGATATGCAACTATTCCTTCCTCTCAATATTTTTAGGGATTTATTTCCAATTATTAATCAATATTTTTAGGGATTTAACTCCAATTGTCAGGGACAGGGTTGCAACCCCTTCCCCCCATCATTACATAAAACAATTTAATGTACCTTTTTCCCTGTTTATTCACATATCTAAATATATTTATATATCCTGGACCCCCAATTCCCCATCGATATCACCCCTCCAAAATTATTAACCCCATCAATACCACCTTTCCAAAATCTATCTGTGTAAGAAAACCATTATATCTTATGATATAGTTTCCAAATCATAGAGGACGCCACCACAGGGGTCACCAAAGTCAAGCATCATCGGGCACGGTCAGTAATTGGGAGGGTGACCTTTCATTATAGCGAGAGGTCATCAATCTCGTGTACTTTATTTGTGTCAACGGCCATACCATGATGAACAAACCGGCTCTCGTTCGATCACCGAAGTCAAGCATCATCGGGCGCGGTCAGTACTTGGGAGGGTGACCATTCTTTTGCTGCTGTTGCGTGCTGTTGGCATTCTTTTGATTTTTGTAGATACTCCTTCAATGCTATCCCTGTAACTCGCTTAGACAAACACTACATTACTGTGTTTCTTCGTTTACATTATTGTGACACACACAGTTATGTCATTGTACATTGTTGTTTCCATATGTGTATTATTCCAATTGTTTTTGTCAATCGTCTGTGGACCCAAACAATGGTCCTTTTCAGGGCCAAAAAGTGTATCTTCCCTTGACCTTTTTTTTTTTAAATAACTCCCTGCACAATATCATTTTACAGTTGAGGAGGACTTCAATCATGGACAGGCTATTACAAGGGAGGGGGCACAGACATTAATTTCATAATCTTTTTGAATGTTTTAGTTTTTCATGAGTTGCTTGTTCTAAAAAATGTTTGGATCAATTTAAATACCCTATTCCTATGCATCTATTTTAAGTATTTAGAGGATATGCAACTATTCCTTCCTCTCAATATTTTTAGGGATTTATTTCCAATTATTAATCAATATTTTTAGGGATTTAACTCCAATTGTCAGGGACAGGGTTGCAACCCCTTCCCCCCATCATTACATAAAACAATTTAATGTACCTTTTTCCCTGTTTATTCACATATCTAAATATATTTATATATCCTGGACCCCCAATTCCCCATCGATATCACCCCTCCAAAATTATTAACCCCATCAATACCACCTTTCCAAAATCTATCTGTGTAAGAAAACCATTATATCTTATGATATAGTTTCCAAATCATAGAGGACGCCACCACAGGGGTCACCAAAGTCAAGCATCATCGGGCACGGTCAGTAATTGGGAGGGTGACCTTTCATTATAGCGAGAGGTCATCAATCTCGTGTACTTTATTTGTGTCAACGGCCATACCATGATGAACAAACCGGCTCTCGTTCGATCACCGAAGTCAAGCATCATCGGGCGCGGTCAGTACTTGGGAGGGTGACCATTCTTTTGCTGCTGTTGCGTGCTGTTGGCATTCTTTTGATTTTTGTAGATACTCCTTCAATGCTATCCCTGTAACTCGCTTAGACAAACACTACATTACTGTGTTTCTTCGTTTACATTATTGTGACACACACAGTTATGTCATTGTACATTGTTGTTTCCATATGTGTATTATTCCAATTGTTTTTGTCAATCGTCTGTGGACCCAAACAATGGTCCTTTTCAGGGCCAAAAAGTGTATCTTCCCTTGACCTTTTTTTTTTTAAATAACTCCCTGCACAATATCATTTTACAGTTGAGGAGGACTTCAATCATGGACAGGCTATTACAAGGGAGGGGGCACAGACATTAATTTCATAATCTTTTTGAATGTTTTAGTTTTTCATGAGTTGCTTGTTCTAAAAAATGTTTGGATCAATTTAAATACCCTATTCCTATGCATCTATTTTAAGTATTTAGAGGATATGCAACTATTCCTTCCTCTCAATATTTTTAGGGATTTATTTCCAATTATTAATCAATATTTTTAGGGATTTAACTCCAATTGTCAGGGACAGGGTTGCAACCCCTTCCCCCCATCATTACATAAAACAATTTAATGTACCTTTTTCCCTGTTTATTCACATATCTAAATATATTTATATATCCTGGACCCCCAATTCCCCATCGATATCACCCCTCCAAAATTATTAACCCCATCAATACCACCTTTCCAAAATCTATCTGTGTAAGAAAACCATTATATCTTATGATATAGTTTCCAAATCATAGAGGACGCCACCACAGGGGTCACCAAAGTCAAGCATCATCGGGCACGGTCAGTAATTGGGAGGGTGACCTTTCATTATAGCGAGAGGTCATCAATCTCGTGTACTTTATTTGTGTCAACGGCCATACCATGATGAACAAACCGGCTCTCGTTCGATCACCGAAGTCAAGCATCATCGGGCGCGGTCAGTACTTGGGAGGGTGACCATTCTTTTGCTGCTGTTGCGTGCTGTTGGCATTCTTTTGATTTTTGTAGATACTCCTTCAATGCTATCCCTGTAACTCGCTTAGACAAACACTACATTACTGTGTTTCTTCGTTTACATTATTGTGACACACACAGTTATGTCATTGTACATTGTTGTTTCCATATGTGTATTATTCCAATTGTTTTTGTCAATCGTCTGTGGACCCAAACAATGGTCCTTTTCAGGGCCAAAAAGTGTATCTTCCCTTGACCTTTTTTTTTTTAAATAACTCCCTGCACAATATCATTTTACAGTTGAGGAGGACTTCAATCATGGACAGGCTATTACAAGGGAGGGGGCACAGACATTAATTTCATAATCTTTTTGAATGTTTTAGTTTTTCATGAGTTGCTTGTTCTAAAAAATGTTTGGATCAATTTAAATACCCTATTCCTATGCATCTATTTTAAGTATTTAGAGGATATGCAACTATTCCTTCCTCTCAATATTTTTAGGGATTTATTTCCAATTATTAATCAATATTTTTAGGGATTTAACTCCAATTGTCAGGGACAGGGTTGCAACCCCTTCCCCCCATCATTACATAAAACAATTTAATGTACCTTTTTCCCTGTTTATTCACATATCTAAATATATTTATATATCCTGGACCCCCAATTCCCCATCGATATCACCCCTCCAAAATTATTAACCCCATCAATACCACCTTTCCAAAATCTATCTGTGTAAGAAAACCATTATATCTTATGATATAGTTTCCAAATCATAGAGGACGCCACCACAGGGGTCACCAAAGTCAAGCATCATCGGGCACGGTCAGTAATTGGGAGGGTGACCTTTCATTATAGCGAGAGGTCATCAATCTCGTGTACTTTATTTGTGTCAACGGCCATACCATGATGAACAAACCGGCTCTCGTTCGATCACCGAAGTCAAGCATCATCGGGCGCGGTCAGTACTTGGGAGGGTGACCATTCTTTTGCTGCTGTTGCGTGCTGTTGGCATTCTTTTGATTTTTGTAGATACTCCTTCAATGCTATCCCTGTAACTCGCTTAGACAAACACTACATTACTGTGTTTCTTCGTTTACATTATTGTGACACACACAGTTATGTCATTGTACATTGTTGTTTCCATATGTGTATTATTCCAATTGTTTTTGTCAATCGTCTGTGGACCCAAACAATGGTCCTTTTCAGGGCCAAAAAGTGTATCTTCCCTTGACCTTTTTTTTTTTAAATAACTCCCTGCACAATATCATTTTACAGTTGAGGAGGACTTCAATCATGGACAGGCTATTACAAGGGAGGGGGCACAGACATTAATTTCATAATCTTTTTGAATGTTTTAGTTTTTCATGAGTTGCTTGTTCTAAAAAATGTTTGGATCAATTTAAATACCCTATTCCTATGCATCTATTTTAAGTATTTAGAGGATATGCAACTATTCCTTCCTCTCAATATTTTTAGGGATTTATTTCCAATTATTAATCAATATTTTTAGGGATTTAACTCCAATTGTCAGGGACAGGGTTGCAACCCCTTCCCCCCATCATTACATAAAACAATTTAATGTACCTTTTTCCCTGTTTATTCACATATCTAAATATATTTATATATCCTGGACCCCCAATTCCCCATCGATATCACCCCTCCAAAATTATTAACCCCATCAATACCACCTTTCCAAAATCTATCTGTGTAAGAAAACCATTATATCTTATGATATAGTTTCCAAATCATAGAGGACGCCACCACAGGGGTCACCAAAGTCAAGCATCATCGGGCACGGTCAGTAATTGGGAGGGTGACCTTTCATTATAGCGAGAGGTCATCAATCTCGTGTACTTTATTTGTGTCAACGGCCATACCATGATGAACAAACCGGCTCTCGTTCGATCACCGAAGTCAAGCATCATCGGGCGCGGTCAGTACTTGGGAGGGTGACCATTCTTTTGCTGCTGTTGCGTGCTGTTGGCATTCTTTTGATTTTTGTAGATACTCCTTCAATGCTATCCCTGTAACTCGCTTAGACAAACACTACATTACTGTGTTTCTTCGTTTACATTATTGTGACACACACAGTTATGTCATTGTACATTGTTGTTTCCATATGTGTATTATTCCAATTGTTTTTGTCAATCGTCTGTGGACCCAAACAATGGTCCTTTTCAGGGCCAAAAAGTGTATCTTCCCTTGACCTTTTTTTTTTTAAATAACTCCCTGCACAATATCATTTTACAGTTGAGGAGGACTTCAATCATGGACAGGCTATTACAAGGGAGGGGGCACAGACATTAATTTCATAATCTTTTTGAATGTTTTAGTTTTTCATGAGTTGCTTGTTCTAAAAAATGTTTGGATCAATTTAAATACCCTATTCCTATGCATCTATTTTAAGTATTTAGAGGATATGCAACTATTCCTTCCTCTCAATATTTTTAGGGATTTATTTCCAATTATTAATCAATATTTTTAGGGATTTAACTCCAATTGTCAGGGACAGGGTTGCAACCCCTTCCCCCCATCATTACATAAAACAATTTAATGTACCTTTTTCCCTGTTTATTCACATATCTAAATATATTTATATATCCTGGACCCCCAATTCCCCATCGATATCACCCCTCCAAAATTATTAACCCCATCAATACCACCTTTCCAAAATCTATCTGTGTAAGAAAACCATTATATCTTATGATATAGTTTCCAAATCATAGAGGACGCCACCACAGGGGTCACCAAAGTCAAGCATCATCGGGCACGGTCAGTAATTGGGAGGGTGACCTTTCATTATAGCGAGAGGTCATCAATCTCGTGTACTTTATTTGTGTCAACGGCCATACCATGATGAACAAACCGGCTCTCGTTCGATCACCGAAGTCAAGCATCATCGGGCGCGGTCAGTACTTGGGAGGGTGACCATTCTTTTGCTGCTGTTGCGTGCTGTTGGCATTCTTTTGATTTTTGTAGATACTCCTTCAATGCTATCCCTGTAACTCGCTTAGACAAACACTACATTACTGTGTTTCTTCGTTTACATTATTGTGACACACACAGTTATGTCATTGTACATTGTTGTTTCCATATGTGTATTATTCCAATTGTTTTTGTCAATCGTCTGTGGACCCAAACAATGGTCCTTTTCAGGGCCAAAAAGTGTATCTTCCCTTGACCTTTTTTTTTTTAAATAACTCCCTGCACAATATCATTTTACAGTTGAGGAGGACTTCAATCATGGACAGGCTATTACAAGGGAGGGGGCACAGACATTAATTTCATAATCTTTTTGAATGTTTTAGTTTTTCATGAGTTGCTTGTTCTAAAAAATGTTTGGATCAATTTAAATACCCTATTCCTATGCATCTATTTTAAGTATTTAGAGGATATGCAACTATTCCTTCCTCTCAATATTTTTAGGGATTTATTTCCAATTATTAATCAATATTTTTAGGGATTTAACTCCAATTGTCAGGGACAGGGTTGCAACCCCTTCCCCCCATCATTACATAAAACAATTTAATGTACCTTTTTCCCTGTTTATTCACATATCTAAATATATTTATATATCCTGGACCCCCAATTCCCCATCGATATCACCCCTCCAAAATTATTAACCCCATCAATACCACCTTTCCAAAATCTATCTGTGTAAGAAAACCATTATATCTTATGATATAGTTTCCAAATCATAGAGGACGCCACCACAGGGGTCACCAAAGTCAAGCATCATCGGGCACGGTCAGTAATTGGGAGGGTGACCTTTCATTATAGCGAGAGGTCATCAATCTCGTGTACTTTATTTGTGTCAACGGCCATACCATGATGAACAAACCGGCTCTCGTTCGATCACCGAAGTCAAGCATCATCGGGCGCGGTCAGTACTTGGGAGGGTGACCATTCTTTTGCTGCTGTTGCGTGCTGTTGGCATTCTTTTGATTTTTGTAGATACTCCTTCAATGCTATCCCTGTAACTCGCTTAGACAAACACTACATTACTGTGTTTCTTCGTTTACATTATTGTGACACACACAGTTATGTCATTGTACATTGTTGTTTCCATATGTGTATTATTCCAATTGTTTTTGTCAATCGTCTGTGGACCCAAACAATGGTCCTTTTCAGGGCCAAAAAGTGTATCTTCCCTTGACCTTTTTTTTTTTAAATAACTCCCTGCACAATATCATTTTACAGTTGAGGAGGACTTCAATCATGGACAGGCTATTACAAGGGAGGGGGCACAGACATTAATTTCATAATCTTTTTGAATGTTTTAGTTTTTCATGAGTTGCTTGTTCTAAAAAATGTTTGGATCAATTTAAATACCCTATTCCTATGCATCTATTTTAAGTATTTAGAGGATATGCAACTATTCCTTCCTCTCAATATTTTTAGGGATTTATTTCCAATTATTAATCAATATTTTTAGGGATTTAACTCCAATTGTCAGGGACAGGGTTGCAACCCCTTCCCCCCATCATTACATAAAACAATTTAATGTACCTTTTTCCCTGTTTATTCACATATCTAAATATATTTATATATCCTGGACCCCCAATTCCCCATCGATATCACCCCTCCAAAATTATTAACCCCATCAATACCACCTTTCCAAAATCTATCTGTGTAAGAAAACCATTATATCTTATGATATAGTTTCCAAATCATAGAGGACGCCACCACAGGGGTCACCAAAGTCAAGCATCATCGGGCACGGTCAGTAATTGGGAGGGTGACCTTTCATTATAGCGAGAGGTCATCAATCTCGTGTACTTTATTTGTGTCAACGGCCATACCATGATGAACAAACCGGCTCTCGTTCGATCACCGAAGTCAAGCATCATCGGGCGCGGTCAGTACTTGGGAGGGTGACCATTCTTTTGCTGCTGTTGCGTGCTGTTGGCATTCTTTTGATTTTTGTAGATACTCCTTCAATGCTATCCCTGTAACTCGCTTAGACAAACACTACATTACTGTGTTTCTTCGTTTACATTATTGTGACACACACAGTTATGTCATTGTACATTGTTGTTTCCATATGTGTATTATTCCAATTGTTTTTGTCAATCGTCTGTGGACCCAAACAATGGTCCTTTTCAGGGCCAAAAAGTGTATCTTCCCTTGACCTTTTTTTTTTTAAATAACTCCCTGCACAATATCATTTTACAGTTGAGGAGGACTTCAATCATGGACAGGCTATTACAAGGGAGGGGGCACAGACATTAATTTCATAATCTTTTTGAATGTTTTAGTTTTTCATGAGTTGCTTGTTCTAAAAAATGTTTGGATCAATTTAAATACCCTATTCCTATGCATCTATTTTAAGTATTTAGAGGATATGCAACTATTCCTTCCTCTCAATATTTTTAGGGATTTATTTCCAATTATTAATCAATATTTTTAGGGATTTAACTCCAATTGTCAGGGACAGGGTTGCAACCCCTTCCCCCCATCATTACATAAAACAATTTAATGTACCTTTTTCCCTGTTTATTCACATATCTAAATATATTTATATATCCTGGACCCCCAATTCCCCATCGATATCACCCCTCCAAAATTATTAACCCCATCAATACCACCTTTCCAAAATCTATCTGTGTAAGAAAACCATTATATCTTATGATATAGTTTCCAAATCATAGAGGACGCCACCACAGGGGTCACCAAAGTCAAGCATCATCGGGCACGGTCAGTAATTGGGAGGGTGACCTTTCATTATAGCGAGAGGTCATCAATCTCGTGTACTTTATTTGTGTCAACGGCCATACCATGATGAACAAACCGGCTCTCGTTCGATCACCGAAGTCAAGCATCATCGGGCGCGGTCAGTACTTGGGAGGGTGACCATTCTTTTGCTGCTGTTGCGTGCTGTTGGCATTCTTTTGATTTTTGTAGATACTCCTTCAATGCTATCCCTGTAACTCGCTTAGACAAACACTACATTACTGTGTTTCTTCGTTTACATTATTGTGACACACACAGTTATGTCATTGTACATTGTTGTTTCCATATGTGTATTATTCCAATTGTTTTTGTCAATCGTCTGTGGACCCAAACAATGGTCCTTTTCAGGGCCAAAAAGTGTATCTTCCCTTGACCTTTTTTTTTTTAAATAACTCCCTGCACAATATCATTTTACAGTTGAGGAGGACTTCAATCATGGACAGGCTATTACAAGGGAGGGGGCACAGACATTAATTTCATAATCTTTTTGAATGTTTTAGTTTTTCATGAGTTGCTTGTTCTAAAAAATGTTTGGATCAATTTAAATACCCTATTCCTATGCATCTATTTTAAGTATTTAGAGGATATGCAACTATTCCTTCCTCTCAATATTTTTAGGGATTTATTTCCAATTATTAATCAATATTTTTAGGGATTTAACTCCAATTGTCAGGGACAGGGTTGCAACCCCTTCCCCCCATCATTACATAAAACAATTTAATGTACCTTTTTCCCTGTTTATTCACATATCTAAATATATTTATATATCCTGGACCCCCAATTCCCCATCGATATCACCCCTCCAAAATTATTAACCCCATCAATACCACCTTTCCAAAATCTATCTGTGTAAGAAAACCATTATATCTTATGATATAGTTTCCAAATCATAGAGGACGCCACCACAGGGGTCACCAAAGTCAAGCATCATCGGGCACGGTCAGTAATTGGGAGGGTGACCTTTCATTATAGCGAGAGGTCATCAATCTCGTGTACTTTATTTGTGTCAACGGCCATACCATGATGAACAAACCGGCTCTCGTTCGATCACCGAAGTCAAGCATCATCGGGCGCGGTCAGTACTTGGGAGGGTGACCATTCTTTTGCTGCTGTTGCGTGCTGTTGGCATTCTTTTGATTTTTGTAGATACTCCTTCAATGCTATCCCTGTAACTCGCTTAGACAAACACTACATTACTGTGTTTCTTCGTTTACATTATTGTGACACACACAGTTATGTCATTGTACATTGTTGTTTCCATATGTGTATTATTCCAATTGTTTTTGTCAATCGTCTGTGGACCCAAACAATGGTCCTTTTCAGGGCCAAAAAGTGTATCTTCCCTTGACCTTTTTTTTTTTAAATAACTCCCTGCACAATATCATTTTACAGTTGAGGAGGACTTCAATCATGGACAGGCTATTACAAGGGAGGGGGCACAGACATTAATTTCATAATCTTTTTGAATGTTTTAGTTTTTCATGAGTTGCTTGTTCTAAAAAATGTTTGGATCAATTTAAATACCCTATTCCTATGCATCTATTTTAAGTATTTAGAGGATATGCAACTATTCCTTCCTCTCAATATTTTTAGGGATTTATTTCCAATTATTAATCAATATTTTTAGGGATTTAACTCCAATTGTCAGGGACAGGGTTGCAACCCCTTCCCCCCATCATTACATAAAACAATTTAATGTACCTTTTTCCCTGTTTATTCACATATCTAAATATATTTATATATCCTGGACCCCCAATTCCCCATCGATATCACCCCTCCAAAATTATTAACCCCATCAATACCACCTTTCCAAAATCTATCTGTGTAAGAAAACCATTATATCTTATGATATAGTTTCCAAATCATAGAGGACGCCACCACAGGGGTCACCAAAGTCAAGCATCATCGGGCACGGTCAGTAATTGGGAGGGTGACCTTTCATTATAGCGAGAGGTCATCAATCTCGTGTACTTTATTTGTGTCAACGGCCATACCATGATGAACAAACCGGCTCTCGTTCGATCACCGAAGTCAAGCATCATCGGGCGCGGTCAGTACTTGGGAGGGTGACCATTCTTTTGCTGCTGTTGCGTGCTGTTGGCATTCTTTTGATTTTTGTAGATACTCCTTCAATGCTATCCCTGTAACTCGCTTAGACAAACACTACATTACTGTGTTTCTTCGTTTACATTATTGTGACACACACAGTTATGTCATTGTACATTGTTGTTTCCATATGTGTATTATTCCAATTGTTTTTGTCAATCGTCTGTGGACCCAAACAATGGTCCTTTTCAGGGCCAAAAAGTGTATCTTCCCTTGACCTTTTTTTTTTTAAATAACTCCCTGCACAATATCATTTTACAGTTGAGGAGGACTTCAATCATGGACAGGCTATTACAAGGGAGGGGGCACAGACATTAATTTCATAATCTTTTTGAATGTTTTAGTTTTTCATGAGTTGCTTGTTCTAAAAAATGTTTGGATCAATTTAAATACCCTATTCCTATGCATCTATTTTAAGTATTTAGAGGATATGCAACTATTCCTTCCTCTCAATATTTTTAGGGATTTATTTCCAATTATTAATCAATATTTTTAGGGATTTAACTCCAATTGTCAGGGACAGGGTTGCAACCCCTTCCCCCCATCATTACATAAAACAATTTAATGTACCTTTTTCCCTGTTTATTCACATATCTAAATATATTTATATATCCTGGACCCCCAATTCCCCATCGATATCACCCCTCCAAAATTATTAACCCCATCAATACCACCTTTCCAAAATCTATCTGTGTAAGAAAACCATTATATCTTATGATATAGTTTCCAAATCATAGAGGACGCCACCACAGGGGTCACCAAAGTCAAGCATCATCGGGCACGGTCAGTAATTGGGAGGGTGACCTTTCATTATAGCGAGAGGTCATCAATCTCGTGTACTTTATTTGTGTCAACGGCCATACCATGATGAACAAACCGGCTCTCGTTCGATCACCGAAGTCAAGCATCATCGGGCGCGGTCAGTACTTGGGAGGGTGACCATTCTTTTGCTGCTGTTGCGTGCTGTTGGCATTCTTTTGATTTTTGTAGATACTCCTTCAATGCTATCCCTGTAACTCGCTTAGACAAACACTACATTACTGTGTTTCTTCGTTTACATTATTGTGACACACACAGTTATGTCATTGTACATTGTTGTTTCCATATGTGTATTATTCCAATTGTTTTTGTCAATCGTCTGTGGACCCAAACAATGGTCCTTTTCAGGGCCAAAAAGTGTATCTTCCCTTGACCTTTTTTTTTTTAAATAACTCCCTGCACAATATCATTTTACAGTTGAGGAGGACTTCAATCATGGACAGGCTATTACAAGGGAGGGGGCACAGACATTAATTTCATAATCTTTTTGAATGTTTTAGTTTTTCATGAGTTGCTTGTTCTAAAAAATGTTTGGATCAATTTAAATACCCTATTCCTATGCATCTATTTTAAGTATTTAGAGGATATGCAACTATTCCTTCCTCTCAATATTTTTAGGGATTTATTTCCAATTATTAATCAATATTTTTAGGGATTTAACTCCAATTGTCAGGGACAGGGTTGCAACCCCTTCCCCCCATCATTACATAAAACAATTTAATGTACCTTTTTCCCTGTTTATTCACATATCTAAATATATTTATATATCCTGGACCCCCAATTCCCCATCGATATCACCCCTCCAAAATTATTAACCCCATCAATACCACCTTTCCAAAATCTATCTGTGTAAGAAAACCATTATATCTTATGATATAGTTTCCAAATCATAGAGGACGCCACCACAGGGGTCACCAAAGTCAAGCATCATCGGGCACGGTCAGTAATTGGGAGGGTGACCTTTCATTATAGCGAGAGGTCATCAATCTCGTGTACTTTATTTGTGTCAACGGCCATACCATGATGAACAAACCGGCTCTCGTTCGATCACCGAAGTCAAGCATCATCGGGCGCGGTCAGTACTTGGGAGGGTGACCATTCTTTTGCTGCTGTTGCGTGCTGTTGGCATTCTTTTGATTTTTGTAGATACTCCTTCAATGCTATCCCTGTAACTCGCTTAGACAAACACTACATTACTGTGTTTCTTCGTTTACATTATTGTGACACACACAGTTATGTCATTGTACATTGTTGTTTCCATATGTGTATTATTCCAATTGTTTTTGTCAATCGTCTGTGGACCCAAACAATGGTCCTTTTCAGGGCCAAAAAGTGTATCTTCCCTTGACCTTTTTTTTTTTAAATAACTCCCTGCACAATATCATTTTACAGTTGAGGAGGACTTCAATCATGGACAGGCTATTACAAGGGAGGGGGCACAGACATTAATTTCATAATCTTTTTGAATGTTTTAGTTTTTCATGAGTTGCTTGTTCTAAAAAATGTTTGGATCAATTTAAATACCCTATTCCTATGCATCTATTTTAAGTATTTAGAGGATATGCAACTATTCCTTCCTCTCAATATTTTTAGGGATTTATTTCCAATTATTAATCAATATTTTTAGGGATTTAACTCCAATTGTCAGGGACAGGGTTGCAACCCCTTCCCCCCATCATTACATAAAACAATTTAATGTACCTTTTTCCCTGTTTATTCACATATCTAAATATATTTATATATCCTGGACCCCCAATTCCCCATCGATATCACCCCTCCAAAATTATTAACCCCATCAATACCACCTTTCCAAAATCTATCTGTGTAAGAAAACCATTATATCTTATGATATAGTTTCCAAATCATAGAGGACGCCACCACAGGGGTCACCAAAGTCAAGCATCATCGGGCACGGTCAGTAATTGGGAGGGTGACCTTTCATTATAGCGAGAGGTCATCAATCTCGTGTACTTTATTTGTGTCAACGGCCATACCATGATGAACAAACCGGCTCTCGTTCGATCACCGAAGTCAAGCATCATCGGGCGCGGTCAGTACTTGGGAGGGTGACCATTCTTTTGCTGCTGTTGCGTGCTGTTGGCATTCTTTTGATTTTTGTAGATACTCCTTCAATGCTATCCCTGTAACTCGCTTAGACAAACACTACATTACTGTGTTTCTTCGTTTACATTATTGTGACACACACAGTTATGTCATTGTACATTGTTGTTTCCATATGTGTATTATTCCAATTGTTTTTGTCAATCGTCTGTGGACCCAAACAATGGTCCTTTTCAGGGCCAAAAAGTGTATCTTCCCTTGACCTTTTTTTTTTTAAATAACTCCCTGCACAATATCATTTTACAGTTGAGGAGGACTTCAATCATGGACAGGCTATTACAAGGGAGGGGGCACAGACATTAATTTCATAATCTTTTTGAATGTTTTAGTTTTTCATGAGTTGCTTGTTCTAAAAAATGTTTGGATCAATTTAAATACCCTATTCCTATGCATCTATTTTAAGTATTTAGAGGATATGCAACTATTCCTTCCTCTCAATATTTTTAGGGATTTATTTCCAATTATTAATCAATATTTTTAGGGATTTAACTCCAATTGTCAGGGACAGGGTTGCAACCCCTTCCCCCCATCATTACATAAAACAATTTAATGTACCTTTTTCCCTGTTTATTCACATATCTAAATATATTTATATATCCTGGACCCCCAATTCCCCATCGATATCACCCCTCCAAAATTATTAACCCCATCAATACCACCTTTCCAAAATCTATCTGTGTAAGAAAACCATTATATCTTATGATATAGTTTCCAAATCATAGAGGACGCCACCACAGGGGTCACCAAAGTCAAGCATCATCGGGCACGGTCAGTAATTGGGAGGGTGACCTTTCATTATAGCGAGAGGTCATCAATCTCGTGTACTTTATTTGTGTCAACGGCCATACCATGATGAACAAACCGGCTCTCGTTCGATCACCGAAGTCAAGCATCATCGGGCGCGGTCAGTACTTGGGAGGGTGACCATTCTTTTGCTGCTGTTGCGTGCTGTTGGCATTCTTTTGATTTTTGTAGATACTCCTTCAATGCTATCCCTGTAACTCGCTTAGACAAACACTACATTACTGTGTTTCTTCGTTTACATTATTGTGACACACACAGTTATGTCATTGTACATTGTTGTTTCCATATGTGTATTATTCCAATTGTTTTTGTCAATCGTCTGTGGACCCAAACAATGGTCCTTTTCAGGGCCAAAAAGTGTATCTTCCCTTGACCTTTTTTTTTTTAAATAACTCCCTGCACAATATCATTTTACAGTTGAGGAGGACTTCAATCATGGACAGGCTATTACAAGGGAGGGGGCACAGACATTAATTTCATAATCTTTTTGAATGTTTTAGTTTTTCATGAGTTGCTTGTTCTAAAAAATGTTTGGATCAATTTAAATACCCTATTCCTATGCATCTATTTTAAGTATTTAGAGGATATGCAACTATTCCTTCCTCTCAATATTTTTAGGGATTTATTTCCAATTATTAATCAATATTTTTAGGGATTTAACTCCAATTGTCAGGGACAGGGTTGCAACCCCTTCCCCCCATCATTACATAAAACAATTTAATGTACCTTTTTCCCTGTTTATTCACATATCTAAATATATTTATATATCCTGGACCCCCAATTCCCCATCGATATCACCCCTCCAAAATTATTAACCCCATCAATACCACCTTTCCAAAATCTATCTGTGTAAGAAAACCATTATATCTTATGATATAGTTTCCAAATCATAGAGGACGCCACCACAGGGGTCACCAAAGTCAAGCATCATCGGGCACGGTCAGTAATTGGGAGGGTGACCTTTCATTATAGCGAGAGGTCATCAATCTCGTGTACTTTATTTGTGTCAACGGCCATACCATGATGAACAAACCGGCTCTCGTTCGATCACCGAAGTCAAGCATCATCGGGCGCGGTCAGTACTTGGGAGGGTGACCATTCTTTTGCTGCTGTTGCGTGCTGTTGGCATTCTTTTGATTTTTGTAGATACTCCTTCAATGCTATCCCTGTAACTCGCTTAGACAAACACTACATTACTGTGTTTCTTCGTTTACATTATTGTGACACACACAGTTATGTCATTGTACATTGTTGTTTCCATATGTGTATTATTCCAATTGTTTTTGTCAATCGTCTGTGGACCCAAACAATGGTCCTTTTCAGGGCCAAAAAGTGTATCTTCCCTTGACCTTTTTTTTTTTAAATAACTCCCTGCACAATATCATTTTACAGTTGAGGAGGACTTCAATCATGGACAGGCTATTACAAGGGAGGGGGCACAGACATTAATTTCATAATCTTTTTGAATGTTTTAGTTTTTCATGAGTTGCTTGTTCTAAAAAATGTTTGGATCAATTTAAATACCCTATTCCTATGCATCTATTTTAAGTATTTAGAGGATATGCAACTATTCCTTCCTCTCAATATTTTTAGGGATTTATTTCCAATTATTAATCAATATTTTTAGGGATTTAACTCCAATTGTCAGGGACAGGGTTGCAACCCCTTCCCCCCATCATTACATAAAACAATTTAATGTACCTTTTTCCCTGTTTATTCACATATCTAAATATATTTATATATCCTGGACCCCCAATTCCCCATCGATATCACCCCTCCAAAATTATTAACCCCATCAATACCACCTTTCCAAAATCTATCTGTGTAAGAAAACCATTATATCTTATGATATAGTTTCCAAATCATAGAGGACGCCACCACAGGGGTCACCAAAGTCAAGCATCATCGGGCACGGTCAGTAATTGGGAGGGTGACCTTTCATTATAGCGAGAGGTCATCAATCTCGTGTACTTTATTTGTGTCAACGGCCATACCATGATGAACAAACCGGCTCTCGTTCGATCACCGAAGTCAAGCATCATCGGGCGCGGTCAGTACTTGGGAGGGTGACCATTCTTTTGCTGCTGTTGCGTGCTGTTGGCATTCTTTTGATTTTTGTAGATACTCCTTCAATGCTATCCCTGTAACTCGCTTAGACAAACACTACATTACTGTGTTTCTTCGTTTACATTATTGTGACACACACAGTTATGTCATTGTACATTGTTGTTTCCATATGTGTATTATTCCAATTGTTTTTGTCAATCGTCTGTGGACCCAAACAATGGTCCTTTTCAGGGCCAAAAAGTGTATCTTCCCTTGACCTTTTTTTTTTTAAATAACTCCCTGCACAATATCATTTTACAGTTGAGGAGGACTTCAATCATGGACAGGCTATTACAAGGGAGGGGGCACAGACATTAATTTCATAATCTTTTTGAATGTTTTAGTTTTTCATGAGTTGCTTGTTCTAAAAAATGTTTGGATCAATTTAAATACCCTATTCCTATGCATCTATTTTAAGTATTTAGAGGATATGCAACTATTCCTTCCTCTCAATATTTTTAGGGATTTATTTCCAATTATTAATCAATATTTTTAGGGATTTAACTCCAATTGTCAGGGACAGGGTTGCAACCCCTTCCCCCCATCATTACATAAAACAATTTAATGTACCTTTTTCCCTGTTTATTCACATATCTAAATATATTTATATATCCTGGACCCCCAATTCCCCATCGATATCACCCCTCCAAAATTATTAACCCCATCAATACCACCTTTCCAAAATCTATCTGTGTAAGAAAACCATTATATCTTATGATATAGTTTCCAAATCATAGAGGACGCCACCACAGGGGTCACCAAAGTCAAGCATCATCGGGCACGGTCAGTAATTGGGAGGGTGACCTTTCATTATAGCGAGAGGTCATCAATCTCGTGTACTTTATTTGTGTCAACGGCCATACCATGATGAACAAACCGGCTCTCGTTCGATCACCGAAGTCAAGCATCATCGGGCGCGGTCAGTACTTGGGAGGGTGACCATTCTTTTGCTGCTGTTGCGTGCTGTTGGCATTCTTTTGATTTTTGTAGATACTCCTTCAATGCTATCCCTGTAACTCGCTTAGACAAACACTACATTACTGTGTTTCTTCGTTTACATTATTGTGACACACACAGTTATGTCATTGTACATTGTTGTTTCCATATGTGTATTATTCCAATTGTTTTTGTCAATCGTCTGTGGACCCAAACAATGGTCCTTTTCAGGGCCAAAAAGTGTATCTTCCCTTGACCTTTTTTTTTTTAAATAACTCCCTGCACAATATCATTTTACAGTTGAGGAGGACTTCAATCATGGACAGGCTATTACAAGGGAGGGGGCACAGACATTAATTTCATAATCTTTTTGAATGTTTTAGTTTTTCATGAGTTGCTTGTTCTAAAAAATGTTTGGATCAATTTAAATACCCTATTCCTATGCATCTATTTTAAGTATTTAGAGGATATGCAACTATTCCTTCCTCTCAATATTTTTAGGGATTTATTTCCAATTATTAATCAATATTTTTAGGGATTTAACT